>APFE030005334.1:1639-81847 GCA_000404065.3 Pinus taeda
ATTATAATTTAATTTTTTTATTCGATTATAGATATATAAAGAAAGAGAGAAAATACTAAATACTAATTTCTAATGTGGTTTTTATTTGAGATGTTGATTATAAGAATTCATGCATTTGAATACCAAAACAATTTGGTGTGCTTGAGTTATGAAAGTTGATATTTGTATTGAGTGATGGCTTTTATAATCTAAAGTGATAATGATGTGCTAGGTCTGTAATATCTATATGGAACATGTTTTAAAAAAAAAGAATAATATTAATATTTAATAATAATAACTTGAATTAAAATTAAGTAAATTGAAGTAAAGGTATAATTTGAGTATTCACCGTATCAAGTTTAGTTGGTAAATGTTTTAAAAGGGATTGGGGGGGGGGAACAGCCTCATCATAAATGAGATCAAAAAGATTATGTCGTCAAAGTATACATTAATGTAAATGATTGATTTACTATTATGCAAACAATAATTTAATATCATTGATTACTTGATTGAAGTTGTGTTTCCTATTTATATATATCATATAAAAAATGTTAAAAAATTAGAGAAAATATAAAATCAATGAATTTGCAAATTTCATCTAGTTAAAGGAGCATTTAGATTATAAATATAAAATTATAATTATTAATGCTTAACACTAAAAATATCCAGGGTATTTTCATTAATCTAGGTAAAGATAATGAAGTAATAGAAAATGCTTTCTATCTATTATAATTTTTTACCATCACAAATTTAAGGTTTTTTCCTTAATTAAGGAGTTTTATCATTCAAAATTATATTTCAAAGTATATTATGGAAGAAGATGAGGCTTTTGGCAAAATTGAGGAAGAGAGGGCTTTAGGCCACATGTCATCCTATAAATAGGGGCCATACACATCACAAGGTGGTGTTAGAGCAAATTTACAACATTGGGCTTGCATGGGCCATAATCACAAGGTGGTATCAGAGTAAGCTTATAAGCTTATAATATTGTGTTTGCATGGGCCAAAGATAGAGAGCAGGAGAAACGTTTTGAGAATGTTTTCCAATTGCTGGATAAAATACTAAGGAGAAAAATGCACTTCGACTTATTTTATTTTGAATGATAAAAAGTTTGGCATATAGAGTATTTACAATATTGCGTTCACATGGGATTTCTAAGAAGTGCAGTTCAAATTCTCACTAATGTGCCTACAAATTATTGAGAAAATCCTTAGGTGAAAATGTGAGGGGGTGCATTCAGTAGATTTTAGTTGTTATTATATTCAACATGTTATGGATATTGGAAATCGTACAATGATTGAGATATGTAAAACTACCACATGTTATCCTATCAGTCTAGGTTGTTTAATTTGTTCACAACACCACCATATCAACTTTCAATTTGAAATTTATGCCCTTAAATAAGAATTCTTAAGGTTGTTTCAAGTAGATCTTAGCATTATTAAATGGATAACTATGAGTTTATATTTTTTTTAAACAATATTAAATAAACTTGCGAGTATATATTTTCCTTTACTTTCACAACTATATTAAAACAAAAACAATGATATAAATTAATGTTATTAGATATTAATATTTTGATATTGGGTGTTTGAGCTATGTAGAACACTCAAACTAGAGTTAAATACATTCTCTATTTGCTATCCTTTCTTTTGGGAGCTCAATTTTCTTTTTCATCTAAATCGTAGAATGGAGAGATAAATTCCAAAACCTCTAACAAAACCATCAAACCAAATCAAGGGAGCAAGAATGGCCTCCATAGAGTAACTACCTTGCAACCTTTTTAAAGACTATGGTTTGGTGTCCCTAGGAGTTTTATTATCTTCCTCTACCTCTTTTCTTTGGTTTGTTTTTGGCTTTTTGGTAAGTGAGAAGGGATGGATTTTATCCAATCTATGGGTCTATGTATACTTTTTTTGTTTTTTAGGATTTCCTCTAAGTTTAAGCCTCCCATCTTTGACGACTCGGATGGATTCCTTCCTTTTATATTAATTCCACTACTCCATTTAGTTTTTCATTTTTTTCTTTGGGATGTGGGGTGGGGTTGTTATATACATATTTGGGCACTGTAACCCCAATCATATATGTCCATAAACCAAGGGCTTCTGAGTCCCTAAAAGTATTCTTTCACACCCTAAAGGAACAACATTAGTTGATTACATCATCTCCCAGAAGTTCTCCATGGAAAACTGCTTAGAACTGGTCAAAAATGGACCATACAGACTGCTGAGTGCTAAGGGTGTGATGCATCTCACCTGCCACATGCAAAAAGTGCGATGCATACTGAAAATCCCTTCTGTAGGGTGCGATGGGTGAGAGTAGACAAATGGCAGAGACAGTTTGCAAGGTGGATGGTCATGGAATCTTCCAGAAACTTCTCCTGTGACACTTGCTTTTCTGAATTCGGCCAAGGATGAGTAAGAGATCATGAATCTCCAAGTGGAACCAAGAACTAATCAAAATCTCAGAAGTTGACTCACCCCCTTGCAAACATCTATATATGGATCCCTCATCCTAGAGAACCAAAGGCTTGAATCTTGTATTTTGTAAGGAAGTGTTATTGGTTTCTTAGTGGAACATCATAGTGTTGGGTGATCTAAGCTTTTCATGAGGTGAAGAAGGGCTTTCATGCTAGGAGGATGATGTTGGGTTAGATCAATGGGTTGTAGTCCTCTCTTCTACTCTTTCTATCAATAAAGCTATTTGAGTTTTCATCCACATTCTTGTATGTTTGAGTTAATATATGCATTTGTGTGGTCAATATATTTGGTCCTATATTGTTTATGATTGTAGATCTCGGTGCTTTGATGGTATCATGTTGCTTTGACTTTACAGGTTCTCTTTGAAGCAGGGTAAGAAAGGAAGGAGCGGAAAAGATTTGTTAAAGGGGAGAGGAAATAAGTAAGGATCCAAGTGAAAGACTGAGGTTGGTACTCTCTACTTCTCTCTCATCTACTTATCATAAAGGAAAATGCAAGTAACTTTAGTTTGTTTGTTTCTAAGATAGCTACCCGTCTTAGTGGGACTAGTAGCTCTAAATGGAAACTAGATTTTGCAATAACAAAATGGCGACTCCGCTGGGGAGCGAATAGCTTGTTTGCTTGTTTCTAGTTTTTTACTTTATAAACTACAGATGGAGCCTGAATTTATGCTAGCTAGCCTTCAAACTGCTTTTGCTATGCAACTGCAAAGTAGATAAACGTTGCTTCAGTCAATCTCTGGGTTAGTTTATGAATTAAACATCTGACTTGCCAACATCCTAATTGCCCTGGTGGTGGTTCAAGTAACCTCATTAGATCAGCTCCTATGATTTGTATTTACTGACTATCATTAGCTCGGCCGAAATCCCTGAATTAAGTTGCGAATTGTGACCAAAAACCAAGTTTAAGTCTCGTCCTTGGACCATCGCACCTTATCCTCTTGGCAATCTGGATGCATCGCACCTCTCGTGTGCAGTAGGTGAGATGCATCCCTGTTTCCCTATGTTACAGGTGCGGTGATCAGATAAGACTGTTTCTGCCTCCAGATTTTGGTTTTTTCTTCACTCTCCTCACCTTTATTCAGGAGTTTTGTTGTCTGTGATCAATATATCACTGTGGAAACTCCCTTCCTTTGCATTATTCAGCCTCCATTGTACAAAGAATTATGAATGTTTTTATGTATTGTTCGCCATTTACAGTTCTCCTTTACAAAGAAGTAGCTTAATCGAACTATCGTCTTCTGATTTGGAAGTGTCGCAAGTGTCGTTTTCAGTCAAAGAAAAGAATCCTACTCTTCTTGATGGTCGATTACACTATTACTCTTATATTTACTTTGAATTAATAGTATTTCAAGTGTCGAAAGCAGTTTTCAATTCAAAATCGCAAAGTGTCGTTATTGTCTTTCTTTCCTCTTTTAAAGAAAAAATTGTTAGTACTGTCACTTTGAAAAGATAATTCAGATTTGTACTTAGCATTCTTTTTGTCATTCACACATTAAGAAAGCGGAAAACAAATACATGCATGTGCATTTACATTTAGACTGCTTGTTGATTTTGATTTAGGATAGTGCATCTAGTGTGTGCTCTCTACCCTAAGTTGAAAGAATTTCGGTTATCTTTCCTTAGTAGCTAGGATTTTCATTGCAAAAAGAAGAATAAACGATTGTTTATCATCGTAGATTACATTTTAGGAATTGTATATCTACATCATGCGGTGAACCTTAAAGGAAAACTTCTTAAGAAAGATCAACTATAAAATAAATTCAATGAACATAAAAACGCTTTGTAATCTAACACACAACATTTGGAAGTCTAGGCTAGAGATGTATTCTAGCGTCGTAAAGCCTGGTAACTATCGCTTTCATCGTAGGTTGGGTGATTCCTCCTCTTTGAGATGACAAGTGCCAGTACGGACTTGTGCTCCCACTTACCGTCGAGCATATATTGGGAGACCACAATAGGCTATATCCTTTATCCTTAGGAAGTCGTGTCTGCTGCCCTATCGATCGCAATGCACTGAACACAGCATTCGGGAAGATTGACTTCCGTACCGTAAAAAGTATTCTCAGTTTTGCGATTGGTTTGGTAATCCCTCTGTCTATATTTCTAGAGTAGTCTCTTTCGTTCGTTTTTAGACTCCTTAAAGGAAAAGGTCTATCTGAGCACTTATCACTTGAAGCTCATTAAAAAATCTAAGGTGGCTAGAGTTATCTTTATCTTTTTTTCGACTCTTAAAAATTGAAAAAGCAAGTTGTGTCAAAGCATCATAAAATTTATTTTAATCGGAATAACGTCACTATTCCCCCGTTGATCTTAGGTTGAGAAAATGGAATCCACCAACCAAGGATTTCCCCTTGGGGGAAATCCTAGTCCTTTCTCCTCTTGGGGAGATTTTGGTGCACCTCATATGGCCACATTGTCCCTTCCAGGACTGACAATCAGCTTGCCAGTATGGCTCTTCTCGACCTCTATTGTTCAAAGCACCGTGATTCCTGAGCAAACAAATCAGCAACTAAATGATACTAGAATTACCCCCCAACCTTCTACTTCATTTGTTTCTCCCTCTCCTTCTTTCTCTTTGCTTGGTGAAGCTGGTAAAACTAAAAACCAAGTAACTAAGAAGAAGAAAAAAGGGAAGTAGAAGAAGAAGAAGGAGCCAAAGGCAAAAAGGGGCAACCATCCATCGTCTAGCGAAAATCCGCACACTGCACCATCCATCGTCTAGCGAAAATCTCCATGTGTCATTTACAAAGGAGACCACTATCATTGAGATTGTCCTTGCATCCCATGGAGCTTAAGGGACTGGTCTCCTTACTTGCACAATGCAGTGTCCTCAACTTATGGCGATCATGTTGATAGTACACTGTCAACTAGTGAAAACAAAGTCACTAGACAGAAAGGAAAATATAAAATTCCTTGTAGACTGTGTGAAGGCGATCATGCCATCCACCATTGTCGCTTCCTAGATGAAGCTAAAAGAGTCTTGGATAACCATCCCGCTTCACTGCTACGGCTTCCTCCTGGATACAAGAAACTCTTGTTGAGTCCATCGCTAGTTGAAAATCCGACTGACACACATTTGTGGTCGGTCGAAGCATCTATCATTGAAGATAAACCCTCTGAGTCCACACTAGACCAAAGTCAATAGGTCAAGACAACAGTTGACCCAGTCTTGTCTTCAGAAGGTCCATCTTCAGATGATACAATCACCGAAGAGAATGAGAACGACAATGTTCAAATTCTTTTTGTAAACACAGACTCCAATGAACATGGGGCAGTCTACCCGTTCATTTACCATAGGAATGAAGTTCGTCAGAGTCGTATCCGACCATTTATTCAGTCCCACCTCTGAGCAACCTAGTCATTTCCTTCAACTGGAATCTACTAGGCAGACCCCGTCTACCGTCTATGTACCATTCTGAATCATTGTACAAGCTTACAAAATGGTCATGGTCGATATTATTATAGATGAAGGGGCTTATGTGAGTATCCTTTCCTCAACTGCTTGGAAAGCACTTGGTTCGCCATCGCTTCTGCCTGAGATGCGAAATCTGACAGGCTTTGACAAAGGAACTAGTTGCCCGTTAGGGATCCTTCCAAATTTACTTATAGCTTTGAGAGGGAAAACCATTTATCTGAATGTAATGGTAGTCCAAGGACCTTTAGATTACAGTCTACTCCTTGGGCCTGACTACATTTATGGCATGGGAGCCATTGTCTCCTTGCTCTTTTGATTAATTTGTTTTCCGCATGAAGGCAAAGTGGTCCAGCTCGTAGACCAGCTTTCATTCCCTAGCTCAAACATAGCTAATAGTCAAATGCCATCCCTAACTGGTCTTTTTATGCAAGGAATGTCTCATCAGTCTCCAGTCCATCCACTTGATGAGCACGAGTGATTCAGTGATTGTGACTGAAACCCAAGGGGCATGCACCCTATTCTGCTTCGGCAGGAAAACATTAGGTATAGGGTAGGTTTCCATGAAGGATATATGACTAGTATGACATACCCATCCATTTAGGAAAATTGGATTAGACTGGAATAAGATTCCCTCGTCAAAGTTATGTGAGTGGAGGCGACTGTGCCATTCACCTTTGTCTATTTTGATAGACATCGCCAAAGAAGTGTTTCGTCTACAATGTGGATGGAACAATCTTGCAAATGTGAGAACTTTCATATGGTAACCTGGAAACTCTACTTCGCTATACCTAGGGGCATGCAAACCTTTTACACGCAAGTGAAAAGCAACCACCATAATGCTAACTCCATAGTTTCTGCTAACTTCATCTGCTTAGGTTAGGTGATGGTCGGATTGATTGATCACCTTTGTAGGGGCCAAATGGCACCGACAAAGTAAAGGAAGACTTTTCCTACCTAACCCCAGTAGTTAATTAACCCCTAGGACAGTAGCTGGTCGTTCCTAGCTTACATGTGAATGAAAGCGGAGCAAAGTTTCGAATGGGGAAAACTCCCTAAAAAATGAACCTATCCATGAGATGTCCTTATTATACGACTCACACGAGCAGTTTTACGCAAGGTTCAAGCTCATTAAAAATTAAACCTAAGAAATGAGCATATGTTCCACCAGAGTTTAAGCTCATTAAAAAATGAACCCACCTTCGGTAAATAACCATTTTGAACGAATTATCATCAGCTTTTGAGCCTTGGTCGTGTTCTTACCATCACCTCCACTCTGTTTTTAGCCGATCATACACCTCCATTAGATTGTTTACCCCTTTTGAGGAACAACTGCAACGAGTGATTCTGTTAGCCATCTTCTTTACACTACCATGATTAAAAAGTTCCAAACCTTACCTGGATCCCATTGCTACCCAAAAATTTCACTCGTTCCTCAAAAAATGAGTCTCCTTTAAGCTCTTTTCATCTAACTCATAAAATATGAAAATATTGCAGAGAAATTGGCCTCTCCAGCTCATTAAAATGATCGGAAGTGCTATCCCTCCTCTAGATTTTAATCTTTTTGGACCTGAGGGATCATTACACAAAAGTATCGAGCACTTGTCTTGTTCGGCTCGTTAAAACTATCGAAAATTCATCCCTTTCGTATTATTTTATAATTTTTTGGACTTAGGGATTATATGACGAAAAAGGATTACTGGAGTTTCCTTTCTGTCCATTTTTAGACTCTCTAAAATTGAAAAAGGATCGAGTTATCTTTGTCGTTAAACTCGTTAAAACCAATAGCGACAAACTTGTCCATGCAGACAAGAACGAGTTTCACTGTTGCTAGACTCATTAAAACATAGCGACGGGTTTGCCCGAAGGGAAAATTATAGAACAAGCATATGTTATTTTCCTCAAGCTTGACAAAAATAAAGAGGTATTGGTCAGAAATGACTAGGGAAAAATTGGGAAGAAAGCTTGAAGAAACTTTATTGGTAGCAATTCGCTCTTGAACATTACACTTTCACTCCATCACCATGATTGAGTCGGGTTGGGTTATTCCGTTCACCGGACATATTACCATTGGTCCACCGTACCATCCATTTTTGGGGTTAACGCTACCAATCCATTTCAGTGTCGCCGATATGTTCAAGAGAAGTCACTCAGAGAATTCGCCAACCCAGCTTGTGTCTCACCCACTGCAATACCTTCACGCTTCATTCTTTCATGACCGCCACCCTGAACCCTGTATCATCAGATCGTTTTCACCTCCACAAAATCATTTGCTCCGTTCCGTGTCGCAGATGTGGGATTAATTAATGCCCTCCTACGATGGGTCACTTCTTGTCGACATCCGCTTATTATCCAAGAAGTCGATTTAGGAACAACCCTTTCAGTACTTTGAAGCTTGCATGCCTCAATGGCAAGTTTCTCACTTCCAGTGACAGGTTTACATCAATGGCCTTCGACCAAAAGATTTTGCATGTTGTTCGATGCTAAGTCCTATTTTCACACCACGTGAATTGTATTGTCATACCTTGAGGGTCATCATCATTATCGGTGATTCCTCTCGCGCATGTTAACAACTTACATCATTGGCTGGTAATCAAGTGATGTCTTTCCATGTTTGACGCCAGAACATCTTTGGGCAAAGATTGAACGAGTTTGAAGACCCCGGATCTAGTTTCATCCATCTAGGCTGCGATATATTTAGGAAAATAATGACATCAAATGTACATCATTGCTGCATAGATAATCATCCAAACCAAAGGATGATGGCTCTACCAGAATCGTCAGACTTCCACACAGACAGTTGTTTGTCCTATGTACATGAGAATGAATTTATAAAGCTGAGCATGGGAATGCCCAGCTCAGCTAGATCATGAAAATATTATGAAGATAATGTATTGTATTGTATCTTATTACAGGTCGCCTTCCAGTTCAAAAAACCTCAGATCCTCATGATAAAGCATTTCACCCGACATCAAAAGATTTATGACCTCATGCTTTAGGGGGCAATTGTTATAGACATATTTGGGCACTGCAACACCAATCATATATGTCCATAAACCAAGGGCTTCTGAGTCCGTAAAAGTGTTGTTTCATACCCTAAAAGAACAAGGTTAGCTGATTACATCATGTCCCAGAAGTTCTCCATGGAAAATTGCTTAGAACTGGTCAAAACTGGACCATGCAGACTACTCAGTGCTAAGGGTGAAATGCATCTCACCTGCCACATGCAAAAAGTGCGATGCATACTGAAAAGCCCTCCTATAGGGTGCGATGGGTGAGAGTACACAAATGGCAGAGGTAGTTTCCAAGGTGGATGATCATGGAATCTTCCAGAAACTTCTCCTGTGACACTTGCCTCTCTGAATTCGCCCAAGGATGAGTAAGAGATCATGAATCTCTAGGTGGAATCATGAAATATCAGAGAGAGGACACTAGTCAAAATCCCAGAAGCTGACTCACCCCCCTTCAAAAATCTATATATGGATCCTTCATCCCAGAGAATCAGAGGCTTGAATCTTGTATTTTGTAAGGAAGTGTTGTTGGTTTCTTAGTGGAACATCATAATGTTGGGTGATCTAAGCATTTCATGAGGTGAAGAAGGGCTTTCATGTTGGGAGGATGACGCTGGGTTAGATCAATGGGTTGTAATCCTCTCTTCTACTCTTTCTATCAATAAAGCTATTTGATTTTTCATCCACATTCTTGTATGTTTGAGTTAATATATGCATTTGTGTGGTCAATAGATATCTGGTCCTATATTGTTTATGATTGTAGATCTCTGTGCTTTGATGGTATCATGTTGCTTTGACTTTACAGGTGCTCTTTGAAGTGGGGTAAGCAAGGAAGGAGCGGCAAAGATCTGTCAAAGGGGAGAGGAAATAAGTAAGGAGCCAAGCGAAAGACTGAGGTTGGTACTCTCTACTTCTCTCTCATCTACTTCTCATAAAGGAAAACACAAGTAACTTTAGTTTGTTTGTTTTTAAGATAGCTACCGTCTTAGTAGGACTAGTAGCTCTGAATGGACACTAGATTTCCAGATAACAGGGGTATTTAGGTTTTCTCTATTTATCCATCCCTTTAAATAACAAAATAAAATTTGGGTAGCATTAAAATTAGAAAGGAAACAGATACCCAAGTTTTCTCCCTAGGGGCTTCAAGATTTGAGAATTGGAGACATAATTCTAAGGATGAGAAAGAGGATATGAAGTTAAAGAGGCTCTTCCATTAATCATCCCCAAGATTGCTAAAGTATAAAATGAGTAATTAGAAAAAATGGTGATGGAAAAAACATAAAAAAAACTATCAGTCAAAGTTTAGAAGAATTAAATGGATGGGTTAAAGGCCTAGTATATTCTAGAACATGAGAGAAAAAGCTTAATAGAATAGTAGAGACTTACTAGATTATCAAAACTCTAATTATACTATTTAAACATTATTTATATTCCTCTAATTATAATACATTAATTTAAGAACATAGTTATTAAATACCTTCTTACGGCGATAACAATGATAATGAAAGAATAATGAGGTTAGTAATGTGTGTTATAGTGTTATATATTTACGTATATATTGTTTTGGTTTTTGAAATATATTTAGATAACAAGTTCAAAATTATTACAAGAATATATGTGGAAATTGAACTTAAGCAAGATATTATTATGTTTCTCAATTGGGTTCAACTACTAGAAGTTGAGCTCATAAGTGTATATTCTTATAATTATTTTGAGTCTGGTTATTTGAAAGTTTTTCCAATACTAAAATAATATAGAATATAGAAATATTTCTTAATATATATAGAAATAATTAGTTTTATTTTTTTTTTAATTTTTATTTTTTTATTGTTTAAGTCAAAGAGATTTTATTATATTAAAAAAATACATTACCGTTAACATTTTCTTAACAATTTTACTAGTCTCTTACCAATTAATTTATTGCCTAGTAGTTGAAAACCAAAACATATAGCTAATTGCCAAAACAACCTTATTATCCAAAATCATAATGACAAGTGATACCAGAAGCTATTCAAAATCATAATGTTTCCAACTACCATTAAGGATTAGAATAGTTGACCAGAGCATGATTCTCCAATCTAGATCTAAGTGATGGAGGAGGTCTAAAGTCACGATGGACATGTTTCTCCATATGGGAAATCCTTCCTTCAAAGCATTCTAGTTTCTCTTGTTTTTCCTTTGCCCCATTTGCAAGGTGGTAAGATGGTCTTGCATTTATCACTGATTACACTAGAGGTCCTTCATAAATCTAGTGACCATATTCATGTCATCATGATGATCCTTGCTAAGCTTCTCTAGGAGGAGGGTAACCTATCATAATTGGCTATCAAAATTGTCTAGATGTGAGGGTTTGGGGTGGTGGGGGGTGGGGGGGGGGGCGCTGGCAGAATTCCACAATTCCAAATGACTCTGGTGGGTTGGGGTCAATAGCCTCACCAAGTCTAGAGTCGCCCAAAATATGACCACTATTATGTCCCCTCTCTGCCATACCTCTTCTTACACTACAACAAATCCGCGTGATTAACTCCATTTTTTGCTACCTTTTTTGCTTCCAAGGATAGTTTTAGTGTATTTTTATCCATTTTTTGAAAACGTTAATGCTACTTATTGTACTGACACTATTTTTGGTGTTTTTTGTGCCTGCAAAAACACTTAGGCATTAATAGTGTAGTCAATTGCATTGGAAATTACGATAGAAATTATGCCAGGAATTGTGCCATAAATTTATGACAGAAATTGCACCGAAATTACGCCACAAATAAAACCAAGAACCATGACAAAATTTTACACCATAAATTGTACTACATTTAGCTCCCTGTGTATCTCCTAAATTTTTTCCTTGGTCGCTCCCTTTTTAACGCCAAATTTATTGTCGGATGTGCCTAAATAGTTAATTAATTAATGTGTTATGGGTTAAGTGGATAAGGGCTTTAAGTATTATGGGATTTAAGGATTTTGGGTACAAGTATTAAGGGTTAAGGCATTAGGAGTTAGTATTTAAGGGATTAAGGGTCAAGAGCCAAGGAATTGGGCACTTATGGGTTAGGTAATTTAATGGTTAATGGCATAGGGATTACAAGTTAAGGGATTAATGTTTAAGTGCTTAAGACATAGGGGTTTATAGATTAAGGGTTTAGAGATTGGGGCTTAAGTGTTTAAGGGTCTATGGCTTAGGGGTTAGGGTATTTACAACTTTTGCGTTAAAGGATTAATGATTAACTAGGGTTGAGGGATTAAGGGTACATAATTTAGGGATGAGGGCTTAAGGATTAAGGTTCAATGCAAGCTTAGGGTTTAGGGGATTTAGGGATTTATCATAACTCTCTTGGAATGTCATTGAACATCTTCCAACACACCCATCACAATTTCATCCACAGATGTCGCACGATGAGTGGTACTGAATGGGGCCAACATTGAAATTTCTTCAAACTATTTTTGTATGAATCGAAATATGATATGGTCAAAGACTAGACACATGTGTTGACAATATGTGAGCATTTCAACACTAAAGGATGGCTGATGTCCCCACAAAATCTTTGAGATCATCCACATTTGCATCAACATTCATTATACAATATGATTTTCATCATTCTTCATTCCCATCTATGGAATCTTTGTCAAAACTCTCTAGAAATTTCATGGAACATCTTCCAACACACCCATCACGAATGTCATCCATCAAGGTTGCACGATGAGTTGTGAATGGGTCCAACGTTTAAATTTCTTCACACTGTTCTTATATGCTTCGAAATTTGACATGGTTAGAGTAGAAACATGAATTCACAGTTTGTAAGGGTTTCAAGACTCAAGGATGCATGATGTCCTCGCATAATCTTTGAGATCGTCCACGTTTTCATCAATATTCATCATGTAGTCTCATTATTATCATTCGTCATTACCATATAGGGAATCTTTGCTGAAACTCCCTTGAAATGTCATGGAATGTCTTCCAACATGCCTATTGTAGCGGCTACAACTACCCTCCAAAATTTTGTCTCGCATGGAAATTTCGAAACCTACCTTGGATCTTGCGATTAATTATCCTTGGTCACTTATTGGTAAGATGATGATTTCAATCTCCCCTCCTTGATCCTAAGAGTTGTTCACCTTCTCATATTTATTAAACATGTGTCATCATTGGGCATAGGGGTTGTCTTTTGTCATGCCATTGGAATGTTGTCTTGCTTCAAGGGAATGGTCTGCGTATGAGTGGTTGTCATCTCATAAACATGTTTCACACTCACTTTATGCACTCTTTTAATGAAGGTTGTTGCATCAAAGAAAGTATTTCTTATTAATTTTGGATGGTCTACGTTGTTTCGCTAATTGTCTGTGTATGATCATAGTCAATCCCTACCAATGTTTACATATGTTTCGCTGATCTCACACTTAGCCATTTTCTCAAGCAACCTAGCCTCAACCAGCTTCCCTGAAATGTGTGCTTTACTTTTGCAACCATCAAGCTTCCTACCTTGCCCACTGAAACCCCGTAGCCCGTAAAGACCCCAACCAATACTTCTCCCCAAAAATTCATAGAGAAGTCAGGAAACCATCAATGCTCTCCAGAAATGCGCAGAGCAGTCCAGTTGCACTGCACTTAGAAATTGCACAGAGGCGTCCTTCTAGGACACCCTTCCCAAAGTAGTCTCTTGTGCCTCCAAACTACGCAATGTTTTCCAAGATGCCCTATTTGTCTTTCATGAAAAAACTGCACAGACAGGCCTCCCAAGGCCTCATTCCAATAGTAGTCATTGTCTATTGAATTGCGCAGATCTACCTCTTAGTGGATACAGGAAAATGTGACATGCTAAAATTGCTTCCAAGGAGTTGAGGAGAAGGACCAAGGAAGACCAAGGAACCAAGTAAGGGAAACTATCAGGACGACATGCAAACTCTGTGGGAGGCATGATCATCTTGAGGGTAAGTATGATAAGTAAATAACACCTTCCAAAGTACACCTCTTAGATGAGTTTTCAATATAGCCTGTCAATGTCATATCATTCTGTCCCCAGTAACATGCATGTGCGTAAACATGAAAGGTCCTTGTATGTGTTTCTTCTACATGTCTTTTTGCCTTTTCATTTGTTCAACCAACTACCGTCTTCAACATGTTGATTGCTATGTCATGCTTGCGACCTCTTTCTGGTGATGTTGAAGGTTTTGTTCTCTATCAAAACATCTATCACATTGACGTACGATGTTGTAAGCACTATCGTGCAAGTGTCGTCACGGTCATCCGAATGTCTATCTCAAGTGTCATGTTTGTCACTCGCACCCATCGGTCAATCACACTAAGTGTATGTTGCCTTGATGATTCAAGGTGTATTTTCATCGAGTCATGTAGTGTGTGTTTTTGCAAGGTCATGCATGCACAAGTTGACTCACAAAGACACTTAGCCATTTTGTTGAAACTCTGTCAACCTGACCTCCCTCCAACAACTGACCTTTGTTGAGCTGTACTACATAGTCTTAGCCCTTAGTGAACATGTACTGTTAACTAGAATTGAGCAGAGCTTGAGGCTTCCTCCCAAGAATTTTGCATTATGGGAACTTTGAGGTCTAGAATGGGCCTCCTAAGGAAATTATAAAATAAGAGTGGAAATAATAAAATAATATTAGATTACATCATCAAATTTTAGAGGGAAAAAAGGAAAAACCTTTCAACTTGTATTTTCGACTTATGTCCTTATGGGTTTACTCAAATTTCACGTAAAAACACCCATTGGATGCAAAATTTGATTCCTCATCGAAGGAGTACCCATGTTACTTTCGATTGACCATGTTACATGAAAAATGAGAAATAAATGAAAAACATGTTTCATGTAGCAAGGTCCATCAAAAGTATGCAACATGGGTACTCATTGGATGAGGAATTAAATTTTTCATCCAATGAGTAATCCCACTCGAAGTTTGAGTAAAACTTTAGGGAGATAAGTTGAAAACACAAGTTGAAAAAATAGTGTTATTATTTTTTAATATTTTTACATTTTTACTCCAAAAACAGTGAATCATCCCCCATGGTTGACATCATTATTTATAATCCTATTGGTTCTGATAAAGTTTATTTTGTTTGTACATTTTTCTTAGGAGGCCCATTTTAGACCTCAAAATTCCACTAATGCATTGAGTAATCCTGGAGTTGCCTGAACTGATTGTCACCCAGAAAAACAAAGAAGTTTCCTAGCAAGTCATCTCAATCTGTGCTGCCTGCAAGCAACATCAACCGATCCTCCAACTGGTCAACCAGAGAGTTCAACCAGGAAGTGATGTTGGGCCTCACTCCTCCAAAATGTTATGTAGAAGCTTCAAATAATTCCCACTTCTGCTGACTGAAGAAACTATGCAAACATGCCAGACAAACACCCTGTGTCCATCATTGCACTGCTTTCAAAATTGCACAGTTTTTCCAGCCAGTCACCCAGTTAGCTGTCTTGCTGCTCACCCAGAAAACTGCGTAGTTTTCATGAGTAGTCTTCGAGTTATCCAACATCCATTTCAGCTTAGAAATTGTGCAGGGCTATCCATTCGGCCAACCTCCTATTGTTGCGCAGTTTTTTCTAGTAGCCTCCCATAGCCCACTGCCATCTCCCCAGAAAAATTGCGCAATTTTTGTGAGCAGCCTCCCATAGCCCATTGTCATCTCCCAGTATAAATTGTATAGTTTTTTATGCCAGTCTTGCACTACTACCTGCACTGTCTCCCTAAAAAAATTACGTAGATATGCCCTCCACTAGAGTTAGATCCCACAGATATTCATTATCGATCTGGGTTTCCCATCTCAAGCTCCAAGTGACCTCTATGCAATTTTCATGAACAGTGCCTGAAGCTAGCATCCCATTTTGAAATCTTCCTTGCACAGTTTCAGAGCTTTGTTCGCTCTCCCGATCACTTGCATTCGAAAGCAAATGACAATGCAACATGGTAGATTAGGGGATTTCTGGATTTATGTTGTCTCTCATGAGTGGTTTTAGAAATAGGTACATGGATGAGACATGACACGATGATGAACGAGATGAAAAAGGATCGCATGTGAGGAGATTGTTTCACAAATGGATGAATAAGGAATGCATGAAAGGATATTTTTTTTGCTAATGGAAGAACCCATGGAGCATGTCAAGTACAAGAGAAGGAGAGACATGCATGCCCAACATCAAGTGAACACCAAGACCATCAAAGACTCAACACAACTTTCCATCCAGAGGTGAAGCCATGTTATGCCAATAGCACATTCATCACTTAGCAGCACTATGACTCGGCATGGACACCACTAGTAGCAAAAAAATACCAGCTTTGTCGTGTCGAGTTATGTCATGAGTCATCTTGGACACATCACTACTGTGAGACATACTATTGTAATCAATGTAATGTAATTTGGAAGTCCAAGAGACCCACATGTAAAGTTGAAGAGTCATGTAAGTCAAATAGTCATGAGGGAAGTTGAACAGTCACAAGGGTTAGTTTCACCCTTGGCTATATATACCCCTCATTTGTACATGCAAAAGACTCTTCACCTTAGCTCCTCCCACATAACCTTGAAAGTCTATAATCTTTTCTTTGAGGAGCGAATAGTGGCTCCAACTCCTCGCTATTGGGGTTAGTGATGTAATGGTGTATGAATGTGTCTTGGAACTTTCGCTTAATTTAGAAGCCTGTCAATAGAACAACACATTTTCACACATGTATTGTATTCATTTGTAAGACTATTCTTTGGACGCATGTAATGCACGTTGCTTTTACCTGTATTAAGACAGTTAAAATATTTCAGTTGTTTAGTACATATGTTGTTGGAAATGTGTTGTATCAGTTTCTAATGTTGTCTCGCAAGTGTGGGCTATCCCACCAGACACTCAACAAATTCATTCTCGTAAATTTGTTATAACGCCCATCACACCCATGTGGATTATTCTGTTGGGTGTTGTGCATGCTATCTATTCACTTTGTGTTTGTGAATACTGCATCCATGTGGACTACTCTGTCAGAAGTTGCACATGTCTTAGTTGTGTTGTGTGTCTCTAGCAGAGTTGGTACTATTACCTTTCAACCTGAGACTCACTTCCACCCTCTCCCTCTGCAGTGAAAGAACTTTTATACAAGAGGCACTAAGCACTCACTGGGCACATGAACCTCGTTGCTCAAAGACAAAGAAAACCACTTTGACAAGTGAACAAGCAAGATATAAGGCATATCTTTAAGATAATGGCAATGTTGCCATCGTACCGGATGGGACTCCTTCACCAAATGGTGTGAGGTCTAGTTGGGACTTCATATCGGGGAGATCCCTTGAATGTAGGTGGGTCCAACACCGTCAACATTTTTGGTGCTAGAAGGAGGGCCAGATGATAAGCTGAGTCCTCACAATTGGTTTTTAATATCCACATAGTTATCATGAATAAACACATAATTTCTCTTCCGGAGTGTATGTATTATAGAAACAACTTTGAAATCTCGGAAGAGCTCTGGAATAACTTGTCATGTAAAACATATGATTATGGAGGGCAGTTAGCCTTGGTTAGACATGTGGTTGGTGTTGTATATTCTTTTGAAAGACATGAAATCTTTGAAGATTACATGATCTGTGCAATGTTCACATGCACATTTCGAGAGCACACACTTCATTGGTATGCCACTTGTCTGAAAAATATATTCACTCTTTCCATCATCTGATCGCAGAGATAGACCATGCTTTCAATCATTTTGACCATAAAGCGCTCAACAAATAAATTATGAAATTACGGAAAGCACCTAATGAATCCGTTGAACAATTTCACACATGCTTTTGTATTTCTTGCATGGCAATTTGTAATCTTCTTTACATATATGAAAATACGCAATTCCTAGAATCATTCAAACCCTCCCAACATACCTCAGAGTTAGAACTGCCAAATCTAAGACAAACGAGGTCACTGTCACAAGTGACTCTCCATCCTCTTCTCATCAAACAACTCTAAATACACAGTGCGAGAGGGGAGAAGGTGCACGCACATCGGTTGAATTGTCACAACCTCCCACCCCACCTGCTCTTAATGTATGCATAGATTTAACTTGCAAGCATGCTAGTTGTCATGTGATCTTGTTACCTCAACCTCCATCCCCACGTTCTATTGATCCTCTAGATTGTACTGTCTTTTGTTCTTCCATTCCGGACTCCACACTTGTGAAAGAGGATCAAGTGGTCGACGAAGTTAGTGTTGTGCAGCCAAGTTGCGTGATTATTCATGATGAGTGTGTGTGGGAATCTAAATAATAAATCATAGTGAAGGATGACTCCCTTCCATCTGCACCTCATCCACTCTATCTTGGCATCCCTTGTGATTATGCCACTATTGATTTCCATTATGGAAACTCATTTATGTATGTTTCTACTTCTGATTGTTCGCATGATAGACTGGATGTTATTCTGCCATTATATTATGGAGAGGACACATCTCCCTCTGGAAATCCACACCATTTGTCATCTATCATTTCTTAAAACACAGTGGGTGAAAATCCTTGCCTCTCATCTACCCCTATGCACTATTCATCAAATCATGAGGATGTCGACAAACATCCCGTTTTTTTTTATCATGACTGTTATGATCTCTATACTTCTTCAATTGATCATGATGTTGATTCACTCACTATTAATTTGTCTAGGTCATTGGTCTCCAATGATCTACCTATTGATGGAGTGGAAACCCCATAGGCTGTCAAGGCACTTCAACCTAGGTTGATGGTATATCAAGCCCTCATTGTCTTGAGGTTAGTTCCACTTCTAATCAGAAACGTTTTGAAACACCCAAGGCTTCTCATCACTCTTTGCTTCACATTGAAGATCAACCAAACACCCAGATTTCTCTTCCTCCACTCGAGTCACACGATCCCATCATTCAAGCTTTGGAGGAATCTTACACAACGAGTGCGCTTGCAAAGCATAAGTTGTTGGTATTTCTCATCTTCACTTGTATTTCACATACCAAAGAGTGTGTATGTTTACCATCTGCACATAGTGTGTCGCAACACCATGGTATGTCTGCAGAATGTTCTTTTTGTGCATTCGCTCTTTTCTATTCTGTGGATGTTTTAGAACTTGGAGCATGTTTGTCTTCACTAATATATATTTCTTGTTTGTTGGCTTACATGCATATATTTCTTGTTAACCACGCCTTCACCAACGTGGGATTTCCTATGCACCGGTGGCTACATTGGTAATATCACTTCACATGAGTAGGCCCATGTACTGTTTAGAGTAGGAACATGAGTAGTCTTTGCTTCTTGCTTTTCTTAGATTCTTGGTTTGCATGTTTGTTTGCTTGCTTAATTGCTTTTCTTTGCTTTCTTGCTTACTTTTCTTGTTTTTCTTTCGCTTTACTTCTAATTTTTTCCTTTTTCCTTCTTCTCTTGCTTGTACCTATAGGTTAGCCTCCTGTGAAACCTTGTTTGGCTCTTGAGACAAGCTGGGAAAATCTAAGAGGACCTGTACAACTATCAACACTTTGTCATATATTTTACTCTATCTATATGAAGAGATTTTTGTCTTCATCCAATGATGCCTTGATGGAAAATACATTTTGTTTAGAGAGAGTCCTAGTGAAAACACAATGCTCACGCTTTAACTAGCACCACCTACTCTAGTCAGTTGTTTTGGCTTAACCCTTGTCAACTCAGTCAAGTAGATTAAGGTGAGGGGGGAAACCTTAAAAGTATGTCAGAGGTATACATAACATACTTCTCTGAAGGAACAACCTCTTCTACTCTCAATAACTCAGGATCCCTCTTCTGCCTCTAAAATAAGTAAGTGCCTACACATAGTTCTTTGAAAAATGAAAAAATGTAAAATTGGAAATATGAAAATTTTGAAAAAATGAACAAGGAAAAAGTAGAGAAAGGCTTCCTTCACAGAGAGGTGATGCAAGTAACTCCACCGAGGTACTGACCAGGCTCACTAGAAGTAGAGCGATGCCTATGTTCTCGTGTGACTCTATCGGGGTACTGTCTAAGTCTGCTAGCAACGGAGAAACACTAGAGATGAAAATTAAACTTTGACTGTTACATTACTTGTGCATTAATACACCCCTCATCCCCAATTGAAATAACTGGGTTGAGCTGGCTTGGATGTGTGTTGACCGATCAAGAGAATGGTAGGGACTAGACTCGAACGATACTTCTCGAAGGGTTAGACTCACTTTTAATGAATAAATATCGACACATAGAGCTGGAGTTCTGCCAGTGTGTCACCAAGTGTTGTAACGGATACAACCACCCTCCAAAATTTTGGCTCGCATGAAAATTTCATAGCCTACCTTGGATTCTGCAATCAATCATCCTTTGTCACTTGTTAGTAAGATGATGATTTCAAGCTCCCCTCCATCTTAAGTGTTGTTTGTATTCTCATCTTTATGCACAACATGTGTCATCATCGAGCATAGGGGTTGTTGTTTGTCATGCAAAGGGAATGTTGTCTTGCTTCAAGGGAATTGTGTGTGTATGAGTGGTTTTCATCACACAGAGATGTTTCACACTCGCTTCACGCACTCTTGTCACTAAGTTTGTTGCATCAAGAAAAGTATGTCTTATGCATTCTGGATGGTCTACGTTGTGTCACTAAGTGTCCATGTGAGATTACTATCAAGTCCTACCAATGTTTACATATGTTTCACTAATCTCACACTTACCCATTTTCCTGAGAAACCTAGCCTCACCCAGCTTCCCTAAAATGTGCACTTTGCTTCTGCAACCATCAAGATTCCTCCCTTGCCTACTGAAACCCAGCAACCCGCAGACACCCCAACCAACACTGCTCTCAAAAAATGTACAAAGTAGTTAGGCAGCCAATATTTCTCTCTAGAAATATGCAGAGCAATCCAACTGCACTGCACTCAAAAATTGCACAGAGGTGTCCTCCTAAGACCCCCATCCCGTAGCAGTGTCATGTGCCTCCAAATTGTGAAATGTTTTTCAAGCTACCATGTCTATCTTACATGCAAACACTACATAGACAAGCCTCCCAGGGCCTCATTCCGGTAGCAGTCACTGTTTGCTGAAATTGTGCATATCTACCTCTCAATGACTACAAGAAAAGATGATATGCCAAAACCTCTTCCAACGAGTTGAGGAAAAGCACCAAGTAATGGAAAATATCAAGACCGCAAGCAAACTCTGTCAGATGCATGATCATCTTGAGGGTAAGTATGGTAAGTAAAGAAAGCCTTCCAAAGTACACCTCTTAGTTAAGTTGAAGGATGGCTTATCAATGTCATGTGATCCTGTCCTCAATAACATGCATGTGCGCAAACACGAAAGGTCCTTATATGTGTTTCTTCTACATGTCTTGCATCCTTTTCACTTGTTCGACCAATTGTCATCTTCAGCCTGTTGATTTTTATGTCATGCTTGCGACCTCATTCTGGTGATGTTGAAGGTTGTGTTTTAGTTGTGTTTGCTATGTAAACATCTATCACACTCACACACGATGTTGTAAGCACTCAAGTGTTGCGCTTGTCTATCGCACCCATCGGTTAGTCACACTGAGTGTATGTTGTATTGATGGTTCAAGGTGTCTTCTCTTCGAGTCATTTTGAGTGTGTGTTCACAAGATCATGCATGCACAAGTTCAATCGATCACACACTTAGTCATTTTGGTGAAACTTTGTTGACTGGACCTCCATCCAATAACTAGACCTTTGCTTAGTTGCGTTGCGCAGTCTCAGTCCTCAGTGAACATGTACTACTACCCAGAATTGTGCAGAGCTTGGGGCTACTTCCTAGATAGTTTGTACTATGAAATCTTGGAGTCGACGGAACTGACTATCACCCAAAAAAATGCAAAAGTTTTCTAGCAAGCCATCTCATTTTGCGTTGCCTGCAAGAAACATCAATCGAGCCTCTAGCTGGTTAACCAGAGAGTTTGACTAGGTAGTGACCCCAGGCATCACTCTAAAAAATTGCGTAGAAGCTCCCAAGGATGACTGATTCCACTAACTGAAGAAACTACATAGATATATCTGACAGACACGCTATGTCTGCCACTACACTGCCCTAAAAAATTGTGTAGTTTTTCCATCTAGACACCTAGTCAGCTGAGTTTCTACTCACCCAAAAAGGTGTGCAAGGATGTATACCAAGCCAGCCTCCTAGATTTGCATAATTTTTTCCAATAGCCTCCCATAGTCCGGTTCCAACTCCACAGAAAAATTGTACAATTTGTGTGAGCAGCCTCCCGTAGCCCTCTGCCATCTCCCTAGAGAAATTGTGCAACTTTTGTTGCTAGTCTCCCCCTATTGGCTGCACTGTCTCCTTGAAAAAATTGTACAGAGCGCAATTTTTGTTGCTAGTCTCCCCCTATTGGCTGCACTGTCTCCTTGCAAAAATTGTACAGATCTACCCTCCAGCTGAGTTAGATCCCGCAGACAGCTACTGTCGATCTGGATTGCCCATCTCAGCCTCCCAGTGACCTCTGTGGAATTTTCATGAATAGTGCCACGAGCTGCCATCCCAACTTGAAATCTGCCTTGCATAGTTTCAGAGCCTTGTCTTCTCTCCTAGTCACCTGCATCTGGAAGTGAATGATAATGCATCATGGTAGATCAAGAGATTTTTGGATTTGATGTCATCTCATCATGAGTGGTTGTAGATACAGTTACATGGATGAGACATTATGCAATGATGAACATGATTAGCAAGGAGCGCATGTGAGGAGATTGTTTCGTGAATGGTCAAACAAGGAATGCATGCAAGGAGATTTATTTTCAAATAGACAAACACATGGAGCATGCCAAGTACAATTGAAGGAGAGACATGCATGTGCAACATCAAGCAAATACCAAAACCATCAAAGACTCCGCCCACCTTGCCATGCAGAGATGAAGCCATGATACACCAAGATCACATTCATCACTCAGCAACATTGCAACTTGACATGGACACCACCAACAACACGAACATACCATTTCTGTCGTGTCGAGTTATGTCATGAATCATCTTGGCCACATCACTACTGTGGGCCATACTGTTGGAATCATTGTAATGTAACATGGAAGCCCAAGATACCCACATGTAAAGTTGGAGAGCCATGTAAAGTTGAAGGGTCATGTAAGTCAAGCAGTCATGAGGGAATTCAAACAGTCACAAGGGTCAGTTTCACCTTGGGTCCTCCCACATAGCCTTCAGAATGTGTAATATTTTCTTTGAGGAGTGAGCAGTGGCTCCAACACCCCGCTATTGGGGTTAGTGATGTAATGGTGTATGGATGTGTCTTGTAAATTTCGCTTACTTAAGAAGCCTATTAACAGGCCAACATGTTTTCACACATGTATTGTATTTGTTTGTAAGACTATTCTTTGGACTTTTGTAATGCATGTTGCTTTAACCTGTGTTAAGATAGTTGAATTGTTTCGGTTGTTTAGTACATGTGCTATTGGAAATGTGTTGTATTAGTTGCTAATGTTGTCTCGCCCATGTGGGCTATCCCACCAGACTCTCAAGAGATTCATTCTCATAAACTTATTATAATGCCTATTAGACCCATGTGGATTATTCCACTTGGTTTTGTGCATGCTATTTGTTCACTTTGTGTTTGTGACTGCCACATCCGTGTGGACTACTTCGCTAGAAGCTTCACATGTCCTATTATGTTGTGTGTCTATATATAGGAGTCTAAGGGGTCATAACATAATCAGAGCCGACATAACAATAATAATGTAAGGGCACAATAATAACAATAGTGGGCTTCTATGGGGCACAATAGTAACAATATGGGCACTGCATGGGTACATCAATATAATAAGTGGGTTGTACTAATAACAATAAGGGGTTACACTAGTAGTATAGGGGCCTAACATTGAATCTATACCCGTGTCTTTGATTTGATTTTGAATTTGTTCAATAACTCATTCTAGTGTGAAATATTTGGCCCATTCCACTTGCAAATCAATAGGAAATGAGTTATTTCTTGGGTTGGATCTCTTAAAATGTCTCCTTTAGTATAACAATTCTTCTCTCTTTTTATCATACAAATCAATACATTTTTTCATAAAGCCCATGTGGTACAGAATGAACTTGTTGAGTATAGCACTTTCATCTACACCTATTACATGTCAACATGTTTATTTCAACCTCCAAAGGCCATGTTGTTAATTTTACAAGTAAATTAAAGAGAAAATTAGTGACTGCAAGGAAAATAATTACCACACTGATCATGAATTTACTTATTAATTTCTACTTAAACACCATTAGATTATGGTTTTTCTCCATCAATAATATCTTATTCTCATTATTGATCCCATAAGCATGGCCCCTATTTGAAATCCTTATCAAAGAATTCACATAGGAAGAAAAATGCTTCATTCAATACATACCCTTTAGTCATGCAACCCTCTAGATTTTCTTTTGTTGGACATATCTTTTTAGATTTTTCATATACCTATCAAATAAAAACATCTACCTCATCAATACAACACCTGCCAATTCAATGTCATTGACTAGGTGTATAAGTAAATAGACTTGTAGGTCCATGAAACCTGTAGGGAGCTCCTTCTCAAATACACATACAATTTTTGCAATGTCTTTCTTCCATTTTGGCACTTCACATTCGTGGATATCCTTGGATGTCACCCAAATAATATAAGAATAGTAAATTATTATGAAACATTAGGAAAACATTAAAATGTAATAAAATTTCTCCTCTCACACATGAAAAATCCATACGACATACCTTGCAAACACTAACAATCGACTTTTGGCATTCCTGAAGTCAACGGTAAGATGTGAACCCCCTAAATTTCCAATGACATGATATGTTGTCAAACACTTTTATCAAATATCATTAGTTATTTATGTCACAAAATAGAATCTCAGAATATATTTAATACTTAATCAATTTTACCAATACATGTTAAATGATCATATATAGTACCTTCATAAAATTATGAAAATAACTTGTTTTAAATCTTGTGATATGTCCATCAACTGTAAAAGATTTATTTAATGATGACCCATAGCCAATAGGTGTCCTTGTTGAACGTGTGACATTTTTTACTTGGTATAGATATTTGCTTTTCAAAATCCATGGAGCTTTTTCATATTTTTCATTTTCCGTGTTTGGCCACAAATGTTTTCTATCAAATTTGGAATGCAAAAGAGAAATATCTCTCCTTGAGGACAAGATGTCCTTCTCGTTTCCTGCTATATGTCAAAATATTGAATCTGGGACATTTTTAAAGATGTGCATAGGATCTAATAGGTGATTTATTAATATATCCTTCCAATATGGGAGCTCATAAAATATGGAATTCCTTTTCATCCCTTCTAGCATCTTATTTACAACTTGTTCTGGTTCTTCAATAGAATCATCCCCACCAAAAAAATCCTACCAAGATTTCAATTCAGCATCTTCATGCTTCTTAACCCAGTCAGTTGGACCTATAATCGTGGGAGGGCCTATATTTTCAAATTTAATCAAATTGATTCTTGTGGAAGTTTCTAAAGCTATGATCTGGTGGTAGAAAAATCTCTTTGTTTGCATAAATAAATTTATGTAAATCTTTATAATATCACACTCTAAATTGTTTTGCACATCTTGGACATGCAAATATCCCCTTTTTTGGAAGCCCCACAATTCAATAAGTAAGTTTAATAGCATAAAAATAATAGTATAAAAATAAGAATAAAATTTGGGATGAAAATAAATTATGAGTGTAAATACGTAAAAAAAATTAGCTTACCGGAACAAAAACTGGCGGTAGAAAATCCTTGTTGTTTGCATAAATAAATTTATGTAGATATTTAGAATACTACCCTTGAAATTGTTTTTCACATCTTGGACATGAAAATATCCCCTTTGTTTGAAGCCATTAAATCTAATAATTAAGGTTAAGAACATCATAATAATATTATAAAACTAAGTATAAAAGTTGGGATGACAACACATTATGAGTGTAAATACATAAAAATGTTTAGCTTATTGGAAAAAACACCAATTCCTAGGAAATAATGAATAGTCCAATATAGCACACCATACAACATGAAGGACCTATTTTATGGAGGGTGTGATATGTCATACATTCTTATGCACTTCCATAGCAGTTGCATCTCATTAATAAGAGGTGCAAGATAAACATCCATGTTTTTAACTTGATGTTTTCCTGGAACAAAGAGAGTCATTATAAGGTGTTCCTTTCTAAAACTTATCCATGGAGGAATATTGTATACTATCAATCCAACTGACCAAACACTATAATTCGATATCATGAAAGTGAATGGGCATACTCCATCAATTGCAAGACCAAAGATGATACTACGGGGTTTATCCTTGAATTTTCTTGGCCATTTTTCCTCTAGGTGTTTCAATTCTTTGGAATCGATTGAAATTCACACAAATCCGTCTTTACTCCTATTATTTGCATCCCATTCCATCAATTGTAAAAGTGACTTGCAGCGAAACATTCGTTGAAGTCAAGGTATAATTGACATGTGATGTAAGACCTTCTTTGGAATGGTGGGACTTTGTACATTTGCACAATATCTCTTCTCTTTGCATACATGGAATTCTACCTTGTGCTGATATTCATCTCTGTATAAAATGTAATCATTTTTACATGATTTTTTTCTTATATTCAATCCCCAACTTCGTTAACAACTGATGCGCCTCTCTTCAAGTTGATGGAAACACATTCTCTTCAAGAAATATTTTAGATTTTACTGCCCTGTAAGATTTCTGATGATTATATCAATTGAATGTTTGACTTATGATCAACATGTTTAATATGTCAATCTATATTATGACTATTCATATACAATATATGGTTTTAAAATCCCCTTAAATAAATATAAACAAAGTTAATGAATGTTTATGAATTACTTACATCAATTGACAATGCAGTATAATAAATAGATTTCAACTCACTTCAGTAGGGTGGTGAATCCTTTATATAACCAACCAAATAGTGACTTGATTTTTAATAATATTAATGTGCATGCCACTTTTTGAGGTTTTACTTGTACTCTATTTGAACACAGGTGTCTTTTTTGCTTGCTTGATGGAGTCTTTTAGCAGATTATTATCATCAACATTACATTGGTCGTAATTACCCATGTTGTCATCATTACAGTCAACCATATGATCATGATTGTTATCATTGTTTCCATCCCCAAAGAAACCTGCAAACACGTCATTCAATCCTTCTTCATGCACTGCATTTTCACTATAATGACCATCATCATTAAGGCTAGGTAGCATGTCATCAATGTATGTTAATCTCATTAGTTGTTGAAAATTTTCAAGTGGTAGAGTTCTCTTTAAATATGTTCTTTTCTCCCTGGTATGGTTTAAAGGATGGTTTGGATCATCTCATCCAAATCTTAATAGCCCAGTTGGATAATATCCGGTATAATTAGTAATCATTCTTTCATCACCATCTTCTACGTATTGATAAAATCAGCCATTATTTAATGTTTGGCAAGAATTGGATAAATTATAAATGTATCAATTAAGGAAATATAATCAAATATTTCTTAACAAATCCCATAAGATGTATTATAATCTTGACCAACCTCTTCTTCAGTGCAATTAATTTTTTGTGTCTGGAGGATCCATTGTCATATCCTCTTCCACCCATTGTGTTCTTTGTGATTTAACACTTTTAGGTCCATGCCAATGTACAAATGTTTTTTTTTTTGCTAGTTGAAAACTTCGGCTATGCAATTTTTCTAATCTCCATCTAAAATATCAACAATGGGTGAAAGCATGAAGATGGGTTACACTTTTGGGCAAAGTGTGGTGATGATTTTTCCTCTTTTATTGAATTTCAACCCTCAAAATTAATATAAGAATTGTAAATTTTGGTTTGGAGTAAAAATAAAATATGTGGATAATTATGTTGTTTTCCTAATGGTATTTTTTGCAAAAATATTTTGTGTCGTATAATCCATCAATTTTCCATTAAATGAAATACATGTCCTTGAAAATTTTCGCAAAACTTAAGAGGTATGCATGTGTTCACATAACATAAATTAGTCTAAAATGTGTAATTTTTATAAAATACATATATGAGCATGATCTACACAAAGAGAAATAATTTTTCACATTATTATTTTTTTTTATGCAAAATTATATTTTTTATTATTTTTCAAATCTGGCGAAGTAATATTTCAATTGCATTTTAGAGACACGTGTTCATGTAATATTTTCTTCGACTCTTTAAATAAATTGAAAAACTAAGAGTACTCTTTTGAAGAGAACTCATAAATGAACATAGTGGTATTGTTTGAAAAACAATTGTTGTGTATATTCTATGCTATTGATTTTTTATTCAATCCCTTTGAAACTATCCAAAAACAATTCAAGCGTTATGTTTAAAATAAATTAGATGAAAATATCATATGAATTCAAAAATCTCAAATTCATATTCCATTGGATAGATGATTCTTTCATGAATCCAACATGATCAACTCCACCACTTAAGGACAAATTCTGCCCTAAATCTAGTAGGGTACAAAATGGGGTTGCAAAGAAATCTACAGAAGGGGTGCTGAAATTTAATTTTTAGGACTTCAGAAGTTCGATCGAGCAATTAAAACACTCAATCTAGCACTAAAAATCAAAATTCAAATTGTTTGATCAAACATTAAAGTAACCCTCGATTGAGCAGCATACGAGGTTAACCAGTGGCTTGATCAAGCCCTTAAAAAGCCTAACCCCCCTCCTCTCCAATAAACTTTTATCAATATTATTAATGGTAAATGATATGGCTCAAGATATTGATCACACCTATAGCTCAATCAAGTCTCTATTGTCAACAACTAAATTAGGTTCTAAATTTGATTGTAGAAAAAAAATACACAAACATTGATTCATAGAGAAATGTTAGAGTGTGAAAATTACACAAGGATTCACAAAAAACATGGGATATTGGAGATTTGGATCTAGAAAAGGAAGTAAATTTCCATCCATAGAGGAAATACAAGAGAAATATGAAGAAAGGATGAGAAAAAGACATCAGACATTGAGAGAACAAGAAGATATTGCAATTCAAGAAATTCATACAAATATAGGTAATTCAAATTGTCTCACTACTCATATGACTTGCTCCATATTGTATGCATCAGGAAATATTATTCAAGACCAGAAATAAATGGAGAATGAAACAATAAAACTTAGATAAAATAAGCATTAAAAGTAATACCATGTAGTTAAAAAAATGACATGTAACAAAAACTAAACAAAACCACTTGAAACCATGCAAATTATTGAAAACCACTTGAAACCATGCAAATTATTGAAAACCTTTTTTTTTATATCTAGCTGAATCAACAATAGCGGTGGTATCGTACTCGCGTTACATGGGGTCAAATCCCACTGGCTACCACTATAATAGGTAGGAGGAACCACCTAGCCCGCAAGGAGTGGCCCCTCATTATAAGACGAGACTTGAACCCATGACCTGAAAAGTGGCACGAATGAATTAGCAAACCATTTGCTGACCACGAGACCAAACCCTTGTAGGCTAAACTATTGAAAACTTCTTGAAACCATGGTTTATTGGAATTTTTTTAATCCACTTGAATTCATGTAAATTATGAACCACCTTTTAATTGTAATGGTTTAAGATAACCCAAAAAATCTAAGGATGTGATTTAACCAATGAAAACCATTAGAACATAATTTCCATATATTATTTACATGAATTAGAATTCATGGAAATTTATTTAAAAGAGGTATTAGCAAATATGGTTATCAAATAGGTGCTCCAAAACCTATAAAAATTAGTTTGATTAATGATTGATATGGACCCAAGTAGGAGTTAGAAGAAAGGAAAAATTTCAAGATCTAAAAGGAGCAAGAATATCCCTACTTCCAATGTGCATGAACTGAGAAGACATTCTTCGTTAAACGTATATAACAACATAAAAATTGTAACATTCATCATCATACATAACATTTAATGGTTCTTTGAATCCTAAATGAAGATCCTTGCATTTGAAAACTTCACAAGTTTCTTCTTTCAATTCTCATGTGAAGTTATGAGATTTTTTAAAAAGAACAAGTTTTTCAAAGACATAGAAAGTGTACTGTAGATTCGTGCTTGCACAAAAAGGAGTGTATTATTGCATATAAATATAATTCTCCATGGAAGACTCACATGATTAATCAATATTAATTTTATAAATAATAAATGCAAAAGAAATAAATTAGCATACATGTATTGGTGATATGCTAGAAATGTTTACAATGTCAATCTTCTTAGACTATGGCAGTCTAATGTCAATTAAATTCATCTAGTTGTTTGTCAACATGTAATCATGAAATATATTGCAAAATATAGTTCAAAAGTAAAATAGAGGAGTCCTTTATTTTAAACTTTGTCAAGATTTGATGAAAATAATTGGAAACATAAAAGACATTGGATATCCATGTTTTCACATGCATAAAAAAGGTTCCTTATAGAAACATATAGTTTTTCAAATGCTCTTACCACACCTTGTGCCCTACATGATTGTTGTGCTAAAATTTCCATGTACATTCTCCAAAAAATCACTTAAATCATTTGTTCCACTCTTCACCACAAATGATATTAATAATGTACATTCATTGTTGGTAAGATCTTGAAGCATCTTCCTATTGTGCTGTACAACAACCCCCAATTTCATACAAATTTTTATACAAAATCTTAATATGAAATGGGTCCCTCAAAAAATAAACTTAGTTAGATGTGTGAATAAAATGGTATGTACCTCATCACAAGAAAAATCCTTGTTAAAACCCCCAATGTAAATAAATCATTTTATACAACCTTTTAAATAAGAAATAAAGTGTTCCTTTATAATATTAAAAAATAATTCTATATTGCGATAAAGCAATCAGAGATCGCATATCACAATATTAAAGGAAACACACAAAAAAAACAACATCACCCAATCCTCTGATCCGAAAAGGTAATCGCTATCGGCAAATCGGGGAAAACAAATGTCAACGCACAAGCAAAGATGCTCAATTCCTCTGATGCAATAAAGCTAATCGCAATCGACACTCGGGGGAGTCACATGATAAAGATATGAAGGACCATGCCAAATCCCGACTGCGATTTATTAATTGGGCGCACATCTCGAAAAGCAAATATACATTAAGAAAGTTTGCATGCATTATATTGTATCACCTTTTAGTGATCAGAGATATTTAAAGAAAGCTTTAAAATCCTTCTCTTTGACACTCCTGATCACCGATCAGTGATTTATCACTGATCACTGATCAATAAAATCTAAGGCACGCTTGAAACAATAATTTGGCGTATGGGTGACGTGATGGGAATTTATGATGTTATTTACCACGATTAACAGTCTAAGCGGATATTCAATATTGCAGTTAAGGATGGATTTTTCAAAGGATTTCATCTGTGGTAATCCTTAAACATATTGTATTTTATGCCAATCGACGTAATTCTATTCATTATCATATTGGCTTGCAGCAACATTTTCTCTGTATCACTGTTTGCGAAGAATTCTTCCAAAACCACAGAACTAGAGAAAATGGGTAAGAAATCAAAGAAGTCCATAGCAGCAACTCCCACAAGAGTAGCTCATCCAATCAAATATCCCAGACCGAGCAAGAAAGGATTAATCTCAGATACAATGTGCCTTGGTCTAGGAAACACAAACTGAGAGAGAATTTACAATCTAATAGAAGCAGAGGGCCTTGAGGAATTGTCAAAGGAAGCCACAATAGATTGAACTAACAAAACGAAAGGAACTGTTAAAGAATTGGCTTGTTCCTATCTACACAGAATAGCAGTGTGAGCTAAAATCCTGCCATATACGAACATAGTAAGATGGGTGGTGGAAAAAATTCCAGTCTTGGACAGAACCTTTTGCACAACTGACGGGAGGATATTTGGCTCATTTCAGCCTGAATATCTCATGAAAATGTACCACTTACCTTGACCTGAGAAGTGATACAACAAGGCGTTCTTGGAGGCATTTGCAAAGGAGAACAATTCAGAGTCAACACTGATAAAGCAATGGAGACATTTCCCCGAAAAGCATAAGCATGAGTCATTGGGTAAGTAATCTGTTGACTCTTTGGCTTCCCCTTATTGTTATGCCGAAGATATGATGTGTAGGATGTGGGGAATACATGATTAAGCCAAATTCACCATAGAAATGGTCCCCCTAATGGAAGCTGCAATCAATGGTTATGTGATGGATTGGGCTAATATCTTGTCTGATAAACTAGCCACGACAATTTTAGAGTATAGAACAAATGCGCATAAAACTTCCTGTATTATTCCCCCATTCTATTACATTGCTTATATTATGGATACTATTTGCTTTAAAAATTCAGAATATCCAATGCTTGGGTGGAAATGGACTCCTAAAGGCCCAAATCTAATCCATATTTACTAGCAGCAATTATGGAAGGAAAATTACAAAAATCATTTGTATAAAATTTGCAATGGTTTTATTCTCCCTGTATATTATTCTATTTTTAATAAACCTACTCCAAGGATATCCCTGGAAGAAGAAATTGATTTAACAACAGTAGGTTGTTGATTCACGGAGGAGAAATTTACTTATATAAGGCTTTTTGGTAGTCTTATTAAACCCCATGTTCTTCCCTTGTATGTGCCTGATAAGTTGTTAGCTCGGGAGTTGGCCTACCAAATAATAGTAGAAGGGACATCCAGAACCCTTAAGGATTCAAAGAAGCACATTTGGCCAATCTTCCATTTATGGTGCAACATTTTCACTCTGCATGACTATAAGCATGCAGAGAAGGAGATAGAAAAGATGGTAACGCTGAATTTGGCCACAATTCCTAACAGACCATATGATCCAAGACAAGTTGCTTATAATGTCATGTATCAAGCCAAACTTGCTAAGTTTGATCATAAAGCTAATGAATTTGATGATCTATTTTCCTCAGCTGAATCATTATTTCAAGTTAAAGCATTGGTCAGGATGAGATATCAAGATGAAGGGCTAGAAACGTTTAATAGGCTTAGGGACCATAGGTTGCAAACTCTGCCCTTAGACCTATTAGGCACAACCCTGGCAGTACAGTTAAGAAAAACTGAACAACAAGCTATTGATAAAGCTCCTGCAGTAGAATAAGTTCATGAGAAAGAAAAAACACCAGAGTAGGAGCAAGAACAAGAAAAGGGCGGTGAACTTATTGATTTAGACATTCATATTGATCCCAAACTACTCAAAGAATGGCAACAATTTGACTCAATTATCAGCAATATTGAAAGCTTGCAGGGATTTAGTACACCTGAAGTAACAATTGGACAAAAGACAACAATTAATATAGTTCCAACTGAAGGACTAGCGGCCCATCCATGACCCAAACAGATGTTGAAATGATTCCATAGAACCCTTCTGGTGAGATTGTTCTACATGTAGAATAAATACCACCCTTAGATGTCTTCTACCACCCTAAGCATAGGGCTGTAATAAAGAGAGAAAGGAAAAAGAAAAAAAATTGATTAATCTTCTATTTTACCTACACAAATGGAGATAACTAATTGGATATGGAGAGAGGAATTCAACCTTTCCGAAGATCTTACTAAACTCTCTCAGTATGCCAGGGCATATACAACAGCTACTATGGACAAGGCATCGGAAGTCAACAATTTGCTTAAAGAAAAGGATCAAGCGGTCATCTCACTGGAGATACAGGTACAGGAAAGACAGCAGAGAATAGAGCAGTTAGAGCAGTAGTTAGCAGCACAGAAGCAATCAAACGAGCAATTAAATGAGCAATTGCTCAAAGAGAAACAGAGGATATACCAACATGCAGTTCAAAAGCAAAAAAAGTTGTCTAAAGCATTGAACAAGCTAATGACAATGAATGAACAATTGAGCAAATTGAAATACAAATAGATTGCTCAGCTGTCATTACAAATAGAAAATTTCGAGGAATTTCCTAAGATAGAGGAATTCAAATCAAAGACTCTCCAAATAACTAAAGCATTATCTACTCAGTTGAACTTGTTATGTAATAATATTTCTCTTGTTCCTCCCTTCTGTGAGATTTCCTCATCCATGATTGATAAGTTGGTTGAAGACAGACAAAAGTTGGAACAGGCAGATGAAACACTAACAGAGTTTCTTTCCTGGCAAGAAACCAAGGAAGGACAAGCTGCAAATCTGCCTCAAATTCTGGAATCACACAAGGAAATCTTGTTCCTTGAGTGGCAAACTCAACTGATTAAGGAAAAAAGGGCAACATCGAAATGTAGATCGGTGACCGGTAATTTAGTGGAATTGATTAATAATACACTTTATTTGTCAAATTTAATTTCAGAATGTACCCTAGGGAAATTACCATCAGTCAAAGTCTTGGAGCAAACATGGAAGTAGGAGCTAGAAAAGAGGTAGAGATTAATCACGAGCATCCAAACATTAACATGGGAAACCTTTTGGTTCTTCCTTGTGAAACCATACAGTCAAAGGACAACGATCAAATGCCTAAATGATGCCATCGGTTACATGATTCCTGAAATCACTGATGCCACCTATACTGCCCAACTGCATTCGCGTATGAATCATCCTCCAGAACTACAACCAATGCTTACCATATGCTAGCTCAAGCCAAAAGATATTCAGCCGAAACAATGAACCATCCTTACCGACTACAAGCATATCTATTTCGGGGAGATTTTCATGTATGTGGTTTGGTTACACCAGCTCATAGCGTTTTTATTTCATAGATAGTTAGTCTAGATAGTATTTATAGACCCTTTCATGTTTTTAGAAAGGGTCCTAAAATTTTTTATGAAGACTTGGATTGGAAGTCGCACTATTGTGCTTCCAATATATATATTTTTTATGAAACTGGACCTAAATTCTGAGCTTTTAATGAAGAGTACTTTTCTATGATATGCACTACTGCTTCCTATAAAAGTATTTCTAAGTTAGAGGGAGGGATCTAAATGCAAATTCATGTCAGAAGGATTCAAACACATATGGTACTATTATCTATGTTTTGCTTCATTCCTTTATGTGAACTAGCATTCATTCATTTTTGCTATTATTGATGTATGTATAATCTCTTACAGCAATCTCTTTTACTTATCACTATTGAATGTTCAAGAGTTGTTATATTTCATCTATATATGTGTCATTGATATATAAATATCAGTGCAATAATGTTTTAATTATTACTTTGCTCAACTATTTGAACAAAATAATTATCATATGAATGAATATTTTTGTTTAAAAGTAAAGTCATCTATATGCTTACTTTATGATAAGAACCATTAAGAGTTGCACTAAAACAGAGATTTCCCGGGATAGATTAGTTAATTACATTATTACATTTTAGAATAAATATTTTATCATTTTCCATTAGATATAAGTAAATTAGACACTTATCCATCCCATTCATAAATCATTTGGAAACTGGTCCCATTATATCTAATCGGAGCCACCACACCAAATGGAAAAGGAGCTGCCTTTAAGGTCCGAACCGAGTGGTTTTCCCCAATGTTGATGTAGTGATTTTCGAGGCATCAACACTTCCTTATTCTCTTAATCCACTAAAACCTCTATCTCTTGATTTCTTTTTCTTTCCTTGTCAACAATTTCATTTTCCTTCTCATCCCACATTTCTTCCAATTTTTATTTGGAACTGTGAAATTCTCTACTTCTTACTATTGTTTATGGTAATTTTAGTTACACGTTTTAAATCGTTAAATGATATGGTGATGCTAATGTGTTTTTTTCCAACTAATTTGATTTTGTATAGTGGGGTTTCAAATATTAACATAATTAAAAGTTAGCTGAATAGGTTTGTTATTATATCATGGAGTGTATATTTACGTATTGTATGGTTTTTCAATCACCATTTATCTTATAGTTGATTAAATTTGTATGAATTTATAGGTGCAGATTTTGTTTTATCTCATTAAATAAATTTGGCCCTTCAATTTGGTAGTCACTAGCTTGAATTTTTAAGAACCTCCCCTTCTCTCAAATTCAATAGATTTGCCACATCACTAAGTTATTTAAGTAATAATTCCCTCTAAAATATGTATTTAGATGTTTTCTAAATAAGAATTTAAACTTAATTTCTATTAGTCTTTAGTTCAACAACCTTGCAAATTATTATACAAATGAGTAGATTTAAATAATTGACATTGGATTTAAATAATTGTAATGTTTGGTATATGATATATATGAATAAAAATATAATACTTTCCTTGTTACAATAGGGATCACTTTTAGTTTGGGATTTATATAGTCTTTTGAAGAACTAAAAAATTGTTGCCAAGAATAAGTAAATTTGAAAAATGTAATATTCCTAACCCAGAATATACCTCAAACCCCAGCAAAAACTCCAACCAAATATGTGCAAATGATATAATAAGCTAGAAGTGATAAAATAACAGTGGAACAACATATAATAATGTAAACCAGAAATATAAGCAGATACATAAGGAATGCAGCGAGAAATGCTAAGCCATTTTATTGTACTGAGCAATAAATGAGTACAAGAGGTGATTGGACAGATGGCACCTCGACTTGCACAAGGCAAGTGAAGAAATACCCTCAGAATGACAAGAATGGCCTCTCTGCGTGGACGCTGCTGCTGTGCTGCTGTTGCTGCTAGAAAACAAAACATGATTTGGGGCTGCTCTCCTCCTCAGAAAAAGCTGAAACTCTGGAATCAAGCTCTACTCAAAAAACCTAGAAAACCCAGAAATCTTTTCTGAAATGGCCAACCATCGAAAATCACCCCCTTGGGGTTCTGCACAGTTCCTCAAAGATGCTGATGAAACTACTACTGAAGTGCTGATAAAAATGTTGCTGAAATGTTGATGAATCTATTGCTAGAATGTCAATGGAAATATGTTGCCTGAGCAGGCACTTGAAGACCCCTAGGGCTAAGGGTGAGATCTCCGAACACAGACACTCAATGCACTAAACAGTGTTGCAGACTAGCTAAACAACCAGCGTGCTCTAAGTCGAAATGATTATCACAAATGCTCATAACCAAAATGATCCCAAATGAGGGGGTTCCTCTCTATTTTATAGCCTCTTCCTGTCCCAATCCCTAGGCTCACTTTCTCCTGTGTGATCCCCTTCTTGCCATTAGTTCCTTCCCTCCTGCACAATCCCTCCATGTGTCTGCGTGGGCCCCATTTCTACGTCCCCCTTTGACCCCCTTGGTTCCCCCTTAAGTCACAATGTTGTGCTACCTAGGAAGTGACTTTTTATTCTAAAGTGAGTTATGTTCCCCCTTCCTCACTTTTTATTTACAAATAACTATAGAAGGCAAAAATCGAACAAAATCAAATATTCCAATTAGCCATAGCTAATTAGGAATATTACAATCTCCCCCGGCAAAATGTTGTTTGTCCTCAAGCAACTAAAGTGATGGATGCTGTAAGATCTCCTCACTCTCTCAAGTGGCATCCTCATCCGGAAAATTCTTCCACCTCACCAAGAATTCCCAGATTGTCCTGCTTCGCAACTGTCTCTCCCTAGAGTCAATGATAGCCTTTGGCTGCAATACCAAATGCCCCTCATCATCCATGGGTGGTAGCTCATCTTTCATGGTCACCTACTGCCCCAATGCCTTCTTCAGGCATGATACATGAAAAATGTTATGAATCTTGCTGCCTTGGGGCAGCTCCAACTCATATGCAACCTGTCCAATCCTACGTATCACCCTGTATGGCCCATAAAAGCAGGGCTTGAGCTTCTCAGCCCCCTTCTGCTTCAGTGAGGATGTAATCGTAGGTAGACCATGTCCCCTACCTCAAACTGTCTCTCCACCCGACCCCTGTCAGCATACAGCTTCTACTGGTTCTGTGTTGTAGCCATATTATCCTTGAGAGCTCAGAGGATATCCTGACTCTCTTGGATCCAAATCTTGGCTCTCGGAGCCTTGCTATCACCAAACATCATGTCAAAAAAAGATAAAGGATGATACCCATACAAAGCATAGAATGGTGACATACCAATGGACATGTGATATGTAGTGTTGTAGCAGTACTCCCCTAGATGCAGCCACTTCAGCCATGCTCTCTGCTGCCCACTAACGTAGTTACGCAAGTAGCCCTCCAGCCACTTGTTAACTATCTCTGTCTGTCCGTCTGTCTGTGGGTGATAACTGGTGCTCGGTGTCAACTCCGTCCCCACTGGCCGAAAAAGCTCCTACCAAAACCCACCCATGAAACAGCTGTCTCTGTCACTGACGATGGTCTTAGGAAGACCATGTAGCTTGAAGACCTCTCTAAAGAACAGCGCAGCCACCTGTGCTGCTGTGTAGTGTGCGGATATGGCAAAGAAATTTGCGTACTTTGTCAGCCAATCAACGACGACAAAGATACAATCCTTGCCCTGTACCATGGGCAAACTTGTGATGAAGTCCATCGAAATACTCTCCCATTTCCCCTCCGGAATGGGAAGAGGCTACAATAAGCACGCGGGATGACTCATCTCCCCCTTTGTCCTCTGGCAAACGTCGCACTTCCAGATATGTTGGAGTACATCCTCCTTGAGGCCCTTCCATGAGAACCTCTCTCTTATGGCCCCGTAGGTTTTGGTAAACCCCTGATGGTCGGCCAATGGTGAATCATGTGATGCCTAAAGTATCTTCTTCTTGAGCTAAGATCCCTCAGTCAAGAAGATCTGATCCCTGTAGTAGATGATCTCATCGACAACCCTATACCTGTCATCTGCCACCTACCCATCCAAAACCTCACATGCAAACCTGTCCTTGGAGTACTCTACTAAGAGTCGAGCCCTCCAGTTTGTGTCCAAACTCATAAGAGACAACGTGGCTGGTCTACGTGAAAAAGCATCTGCTACCACGTTGTTCTTACCCTTGACATACTCAATGTCAAAGTCATATGCTTGGATCTTGTTGATCCACTTATGTTGCCTCTCCTGTAGTTGCTTCTGCTCCAAAAAGAATCTGAGGCTATTGTGATCAGTGCTCACCCTAAACCTGTTACCCATTAAATACTGTCGAAACTTCGCCAATCCATGCATGATGGCCAGCATCTCCTTGTCGTATATAGAATACAACCTCTCGTGCGGAAGGAGCTTCCAGCTCGCATAGGCTATAAAGTGACCTCCCTGCATCAATACTGCGTCGATCCCCTCTCCCGACGCGTCACACTCCAAAACAAAAGGCTGTGTGAAATCTAGCAATGCAAGCACTGGGCAGCTGCTCATAACCTCCTTGAGCCTGTCAAAGGCTCGCTGCGTTGTATCCAACCAACTGAAAGGCCCCTTCCTCGTCAAATTTGTTAAGGGTGCAGCAAGCTGTGAGAAACTCTTGACGAACTTCCGGTAGTAAGTACAAATGTCAATGAACCCCCAGAGTTCTGTCACATTCCTTGGCTTCGGCCACTCTCTAATGGCCTTGATCTTCTCCCCGTGGACTCTCACTCCGTCCACCCCTATGATGTGCCCCAAATACAACATCTTTGTCAACCCAAACTCACACTTGGAGAGTTTGGCATAGAACTGTTGCTCCTGCAAGATATGCAGTATTGTCTCAATGTGCTAGAGATGCTCCTCCCAAGTCCTGCTATAAATGAGAATGTCATCAAAGAATACCAACACAAACTTCCTCAAGTGACTGTGAAAGATGTGATTCATGCAGGACTGAAATGTTGCGAGGGCGTTGGTTAGCCCAAAGGGCATCACCAAGAACTCAAAGTGCCCATAGTGACAGCTAAAGGCGGTCTTAGGAATGTCCTGCTCCCTCACACGAATCTGATGGTACCTAGATCTCAAATCAATCTTTGAGAAGCACTGTGCTCCTCTCAACTCATCCATCAACTCGTCGATCCTAGGTATGGGGTACCTGTTCTTCAGTGTCTTCTTGTTCAGGGCCCTGTAGTCAATGCACATTCTCAATGTGTTGTCTTTCTTCTTCACCAACACCACGGAAGAAGCGAAAGGACTCGTGCTCAGTCGAATGTGCCCAAGAGCCAGCAACTCCTGGATAGCCCACTCAATCTCATCCCGATAGGCCTTGGGGTGCCTATAGGGGGTGGTAATCACTGCCTGTATGCCCTGCTCAAGCTCGATGGTGTGCTCAAACCCTCGGTCCAGTGGCTGTCCCGGTGGAATCTCCCCGAACACTATGGCATATCGGTCAAGGATGGACTGTATCTCCGGATGTACCATCTGCCCTATAGTCCCTGCCTCTGATGCACGCAGCTCTACTGCCCACTCTACATCCCCCTTCCAGAAGACTGCCTCCATCCAATGAGCTGACACAGTCTCAGGCGGATATGTGCGCTATCCCCATATCTTCTCATGCCTCCCTATCTTCTCATCATCCCACTCCATTTCTAGGGTCTTCCAATCTGTCGTGACCTTCCTTAGAGTGATAAGCCACTGAACACCCAGTATTATGTTGGTGTCCAGAATATCGACCACGAAAAAGTGGTCGGTTAATGTGTAGGTGCCCATCGTCACTGACAGCTCTAGAACATAACGAGCACACATCATGGTCTGATCTCCTGGGACAAGACTGAAAACCCATCGAAGCTCTGTGTCTGTATACCTCTCTGCTCAACCATCTGTGCATCGATGAAGTTGTGGGTTGCTCCACTGTCAACCAAAACTGATACTCACTGCCACGTACTATCCCCCGTACGCGTAGCGTCAGATACTTGGGAACTCCTCGCAATGCTGCAAGGGCCCCTCCGGTAGGTGCAAAAGATGCACCACCTGTTGTTGGTGGAGGTGGCAAAAGTCTTTGCACAGCATGACTATCTCCTGCCTCCACATCATCCTCATCATCCTCTTCCCCACTGCTCTCGGAGAAGACCTCAATAAAATGTGCTTTGCCAGCAGCACATTTATGCCCTGGTGCCCACGGTTCCTGATAGGTGAAGCACAACTGCTGCTTCTTCAGCTCCCTCCTGGCATCATCGTCAATCTGTACTCGTCCTGGATTCCCCTTTGGAGGTGGAATCCTCACATCCTTCCCCTTAGACTAGAACGTCTGTCTCTAGGGGTAAGGTGTCCGGGTCCTGGGTAAGATATCCTGTAAGTCCTGGGTCCTACTAATGGCGTCCTGGAGTGTGTCTGGTCTAGTGGATCAGACTAAACCCCGAAGTGGCTCTGCTAACCCCTCAACATACATATAGATCCTCCGTGTCGTGGATAGATCTAGCACCATCACTGAGACCCTCAAGAAATCTGCAATGTAGGTCTTTAGACTCCCTGTCTGTTTGAGCCTCATCAGCTCAACAAAATGCTGCTCTGGATCCCTCCAATCAAATCGCTCCATCAATCTCCTAGTGAACTCAGCATATGTCATCACTGTGGAGTGTCCGAGTGTAACCGTCCCATGAAACCACCAATCCTGAGCCTCACCATCCAAATGCAACGTTGCCACCATGATGGCCTCTGTCTCCGACATTTGGTTAAGCTGGAAATAAATGTCCAGCTTCTCCACCCAAGACTTTGCCGAACTGTTTGATGAACCATCAAACGTAGGCAAGTGGAATCTACTCGTTGCACGGTGGGTGTCACCATCATGGTAATGTCGGTACCCTCTGTGATGGTCACGGGGTCTACTATCTCGCTGGAGCTTAACAAAGTCTCTGAATGAAAGAGCATCCCTCAACTCCTGCCCATAGGCCTGGTACTCTGCAAAATAATCGCCCATATGATCGAGCTTTGCCTCCTGCTGGGCTTCGGCCCCCATGTCTGCTCCTAAGAAAGTGGGCATGGTAGAGCGTGTAGGGGCATGCGAGGCTACCTGTTGCGCAGTATCACGTTGCTCTGGTAAATGATGGGATGCACCAAATCCCTCACCAATCTGAAAAACCCGTGGGCTCTCGCGCTGTCTGGCCTCTACTGCCATGAATCTCTGCACCATCACCTCAATCTACCTTGACAAATCCTGTACTGATTTGAGGAGCATATCTGCAAATCTCTTCCCGTCCTCATCTGCCATCGGATCCTTCTACTCTGCGTCCACCATAGGCTCCTCCTATTCTGCATCCACCACCGAAACACAGTCTCCCTCTCCGTAGGTATTTTCCAACCTACGCCCAGTGTCTCTGTATCTCCTATAACAGATGTAGGGTTTTTCCCCCGGTGTCATAGATTGTTAGCTCCACAAGCTGAGCCAAATCTATGCTTTGATACCACTGTAATATCCCTTTCCAGGAATATTTCTCAAACACCAGCAAACCCCAACCAGAAAAACGTACAAGTGGTATAATAGCTGAAAAAATCACAAAGATGAAATAACGATAGTGCAGCAAACAACAATGTATACATGAAACGTAAACAAATACTCAAGAAATGCAGCGAGAAATGCTAAGCCATTTTATTATACTGAGTAATAGACAGAGTACAAGAGGTGATCAGGAAGATAGCACCTCGACTTGCACTAGGCAAGTGAAGAAATATACTCAAAATAGCAATGTAATGGCCCCTCTCAGAACTGCGTGGACGCTGCTGGAGAACTGTTCTGCTATTGGAATCAAGTGAGAATTTAGGGTTGTTCCCCTCCTCGGAAAATGCTGAAACTCTGGAATCGGACTCTACTCATGAAACCCAGAAAAACCCGAAAGCTTTCCTAGAATGGTCGACCCCCGAAAATCACCCCCTTGGGGTTCTGCGCAGTCTCTCAAGGCTCTGCACTGCCACTGAATGAAACCCTCCAGAAATTTGCCTGAAACCTCTGCCAAAACCCTCCAATATACAAGGGTTGATCCCCTCATCAATCTCCCAGCACAAATCCTACTACAAACCCTCAAGCCAGAACTCCTACCAGGAAGAACTGCGTCATCCCTCTCAGTGCTCCGCAGTCCTCCAAGATGCTCAATCCTCCTGCCAGAAATGTTGATGAAACTATTGCCAAAATGTTGATGGAAATACCTTGCCCAAGTAAGCACTCGAAGTCCCTCGGGTCTAAGGGTGAGATCTCCAAACGGAGACACTCAATGCACTAAACAGTGCTCAAACTAGTTAAACAACCAGCGTGCTCTAAGTCAAAATGACTAGCTCAAATGCACATAATCAAATGCCAAAATGAGGAAGCTCCTCTCTCCTTTATAGCCTTTGCCTCTCTCAATCCCAAGGCCCACCTTCTCCAGCATAATCCCTCTCTTGCCACGTGTTTCTTACCTTCTGCGCAGTCCCTCCAACTGTCTGTGTGGGCTCCCTTTCTGCGTCCCCCTTTTGGCCCCCTTGGCTCCCTTTTAAGTCACAATGTTGTGCTACTAGAAAGTGACTTTTATTCTGAAAGTGAGTCATGTCCCCTTTCCCTCACCTTTTTATTCATAAATAACTATAGAAGGCAAAATTAAGCAAAATCGAATATTCCAATTAGCCATGGCTAATTAGGAATATTACACAAGGTGTTGTAGCAGTGGTGCAACACTAGAACACCTTCCTCGCTAAAAGGGAGTGTTAGTTTTTGTAGCATCGGAGGTGTTCTAGTCTCAAAACTTCGTGGAGAGTCTAAAACACAGGAGTTCTCCATAACCCAGAAATCGTTTTTGGAAATTCCACCTAAAAATGCCTCAATTAGATTATTAGCCTATTTTTTCATATTTCCTAAGTCTAAACTTAGAAAATCTGGTTAATTAATCAGTATTAATTGAGAAAGGTGTGAATCATCTAGAAACTCACATGGATCGACTAGGAAATAACCTTGGCCCTTGATTAGTCGTTGGAGTCTAAATAAAAGATTATAAGAAGTCGATGGGTAGATGGAGAACAAACACTTGAGATCGATTTCCTTGAGCAGTTCGATCCTCCAGAGAGTAGCAGCAGTTTCCAAAAGAGTTCGACCAGAGAAGGAAGCAAAGGGGCAGAGACAGTGAGTCCGGAGGAAGTTTTCTAGTTCTAAAGAGTCAAGAAGAGGAGGCAAAGATTTTCCCCAAGAGGGATGCGCAGGGGCGGTGCAAAGCTTCAAAAGAGCAGTTCAATTCAACTGAAGAGAAGCTCGTTTTCAGTTCCAGAGGCCGAGAAAGTGTCCCAGAAGGCCACAAAGGCAGTTTCTCAGTCAGCAGCAGGTAGGACCAGTGTTGCACGAAACGCCCCCCGCCCCCAAGGATCCAAACCAGGGACCGCATCCCATACAAATCCATGGGGGATCCGCCGTTAGATCTGCAGTTCAAAATTTTCAGAACCGCAGATCGGGCCAACGAAGACAGTTCCTGGAAATTCGGAACCGTGCCAGCTCAATCTGCGATTTCAGATTTCAGAACCGTGGATCCAACAATTGATCCTCCCCAGATCTGTGGCAGATCAAGCACAGATCCCAAGCGATCTGAAGGGAGACGAGCGGTTCCACAGGGTTTCATAAGGTTCTAAATTTTATTTTTTTTCTTTGACTTAAGTTGGGTTGGGGCTTCTCGAGCACTCCCAAGGTGCTCCCTTGATGCTCCTTAGATGCTTCCTAGATGCTCCCTCAAGGTAATGTTAAATTCTTAAAGTAAAAGTGAGATTATCCTTTATTTTTAATTTTTTAATTTTCATCCTTTTACTTAAATTTTTAACATTATCATGAAATGACTCGAGATGTTTGAGAGTGGTTCCAGCCTCATCGGACTTCATATGGAGAAAATAGAATTTCATATCCTATTCAAAATTCAGCAAACTTAACATTTCAGGAATTTAGGACCAATGGGATTGTTGCATTCCATTAGATTATATCATGTATGAGGGTATGTGATTAGCATTTAATCAAGAGAACCAAGCCCTATATGTACCCTATTGTTGACTGTGTTAATTGTTGAACTCCTTTGTCATGCCCTTAGCAAAAATTACCTTTCAATCAAGTCAAAATCATCGATCAATGATGTTAAGCTTTTTCTACCATATTTTAAGGCTTGGATTAGGTAGTTTGATCAAAATTGGAATGTTGACTAATATCCCTAAACAATCAAGGTAGAGGCAAAGGCTAGACAAGAGGAGAAGAATCTAGATTCTAGATGGTTGATGTAGCTAAATGGTTGATGCTCGAATAATTAATCATTAATGTACAATGGATGCCATATCTATCTTGATTTATGTACAAATATGCATGCTTCCATATCTTCTACAACTAATTTGGTATTTTGGATGTTTTTTAGTATAAATGCAAAAAAATAAAAAATAAAAAATTATATATATAGTAGACGCTTTTGAGACACTTCGCTTCCTAGATTTTTCAGAAATGACGCTTCCACTCCCACTTCGTGCAACGTTGGGCAGGTGACTAGATTGGCAGTCGATTTAGGCAGTGCATTTGACAACGAGCAGTAGGGTGATGCAGGGCCTGCACAGATCACTTGGACAGCTAGCCTTTAGGAGGTCAGATAGTGTCGTGATCACTCAGGGAGAGGGTAATTTCCCTCGAATAATTTTTGCCAGTATTCCTCTTGGATAGATTCGCCAGTTTGGCGATATTTATTGTACTTAGAATTTCGCATTGTTGCTTAGTAATTAAAACCCTCAGTTGTTGCACCAGTTTTCCCAAGTTGGGTTTTTCTCAATGTTGCAAACATCGACATCGGGATAAAATTGGCAAGGGTCCAAAAAACCGAAAAACCCTAAAAATTGGGAAAACATCGGTAAAAATCGGCAAACATGAACAAAATTAAGATACCATAAAAATATCGGTAAAAATTGGCAAACATCGGCTAGGCCAAAAAATCATGATTTCGAGATAAAATCGGGATGTCATCGAGATGTTCGCAACACTGGTTTTTCTGGGAACATTTGTCCAAAAATAACTGTCATATTTTTATGTGTGTGTGTCAGTATTTTCTCAAATCCCAATTTATCTTCCGCAGTATTTCAATTTTGAAAATTGCGGAGTGATTAATTCATTGTTGCCGTAGCAATAAACTGCTTAATTAAATTAACAGTTAGAAGAATTAATTCCAATTGCCGCGATAGTATTTCAATAGTGAATTTTTCACTATCTGCAGAAAAATATGGATATAGCAGACTCTTATTTGCAGACTTTCACCCAACAAACACTCAATAGACCCTAATCTACAAGTATATATTATTTGTCTTGTATAAGCTTAAATTTGCTTTTATAATGTAAATTTTGAAATATGTAGCTTAGTTGAGACTTGAATATGTTCTTTTAATTTCAATTTCTACAAGTATATTTTATAATATCCAAGTATCTGAGTAGACCTACCAGATGATCTAATCGATCCGTGATCATTGGATAAGGCTACTAGCGGACTATCCTACTGCTGTACTGACTAATACTAAACTGGACTAGACTGACTGTGCTCCTAGTTTACCCTGTTGACCGTGTGAAGGAAGCACTTGTTTTTGAAGCAATGAAACCAGAAGCAGTGAGTACCAGCTTCCTAGTTTCGAGTTAAGTCAGTCGGACAGGAAGCCAGCTCCCGGTTGGTTAGACCCTTGGATCATGTGTATCATACTGCGGATGTGTGTTTTACCTAGAAGATGCAAAGCATACCATGAGGATAGGAATTGACCATTGGCTTTGCCTCATTCTTTGCCTATGGGGGTGAGTGTAGCGAGGTGTAAAAAGGCTCGTTCCACGAGGTTCCCCACTCAAGAAGCTCTTGGGCCAAGTAGAAAACCTTTTAATTATTTCAGCATTTCAAAGTTAAATTAGCACAGCTGAAATAATTTTTTGGATTGTGCACCTAGGGGGTTTTGACCCCCAAGACCTCATAATCTAAATTTCCAATTTGTTGAAAATTGATTTTCTTACAATTCTGAAGGCTTAGAAGTGGTCTAAATAGGTCATTCTTCTACTTTCTAACTTCTCCACCCCTAGATCCAAAATCTAGAAGTGTCTAGGCACTTTTGGTTGAGTTATCAAAGGATTAACTTGTTGATTTCTGCATTTCTGCAGAAATTACAGTCCTGTAAAAGACAAGGCGGCAGGTTGTTTGACACAGCCACTCCTGTAACAAAACATTTGTTCATAAAAATATTTATATATTTGGTTAGGATATTTTCTGTACACCAATTTTGACTATTTACATGCTATATTTAATCAAGTTTGAGAGTCTTCTGTTGTTTAGTGTTACTTGCAGAACTTGCAAATCTGTCAAAACATGACAACAAACAATTTTATATGGTAACCCTTCTAACCAAGTGGCAAATCATAGGAATAAGCATATATCTCTTTAGCATGTTTCATGTACATCAATTTTGATATTTTATTGCTATATTTTGTTATTATTTGATGTACTTCTTGTTGTTTTGAAGTATTTTACGCAGATTTTTATAGTAAAAGAGCAGGACAACGGTGAAAACCCCTTCACTTAAAACCATTTGACACCATTATAAGGCACTATGCTTGTAGTTGTTGGTTGGGTTCATTCAGGGAAAGCCTCCTAGTAGAGTTGGGCTTAAAGAGTGGGGACTTAGGTCGAGGTGACAATGGGCCTCTATGTGTGTCAACCATAGCGGATTATACAAGATCTTTCACAACCTACTAAACAGAACGGCCATAGTATCCATGCATACATGCCTATTGAAGTAAAATGAACTCTCAAAGAACATTCTGTCTCCAATGAAGTGATTAATTGCCCATCATTAAAGGGGGATTATATTATCTTTATTGTATGATAATCAATAAGGCTTGTTAAACAAGCCAAATCAAATAAAGAAAAAGGCGAATAAGAGGCTTGGTAAAACAAAGGTGAGGGAGGGTAACTCAATCAAGTAAGCACTCCTTCTACAAAGGTGTTCATGGATAATGGTTTTACACAACCTAGTCATAACACCTATCACTTGAAAGGATCGACCTAGGAATTGTTCCAACCTTTATGGTTGGAAGCACCTAATAGGATGTAATAACCCTCTTGTAGCTAAGTGTAGCAACTTGTATATAATCATAAGCTAGTGAGACATTTGAAGATGATATCAATTTGAAGTACTCTAGTGGTTTTGACATTAAATATGGTCCACCTTGTGTTGATTTGGGGTAGCATCGGATGTGCTCTAGCCACAAAAATTGGTAGAGAGGCTAAAGCACATGAGATATCCAATACCCAGAAATGGTTTGGGCAAATTCTAAACAGTTTGGGAGATATTAAAATAATTATTATTTTTAATGGAGTCCGTAAGTCTAAACTTAGGAAAAATAAAATATTAATGTGAATTAATATAAAATTGTGTTAGAAGGGTCCAAAAGTCATGGATCAAGCCAGAGTTAATCTTAGCCATTGATTATGGACTTAATCTCGGCCGTTGAATTGTCAACAGGAAAAGTATAAAAGGAGGCTTGAGGGTCACCTGGAAAACACACCAAGTTGATCAAGATTTTGATTTTCTGGGGCAAGGTTTGTTGAGGAAGTCGAAAGAGTGATCAGAGTTGCAGCTGAGGGGCAATGAATACAGAAGCAAAGTGGCAGAGATAGTACCAGGAGGATCAGCGCAGAAGCCAAGAGAGAGGGACACAAAAACAGCAGGTTAACGCAGAGCCAACCAGGGCTCATGAAGAGGCAGTCAAGAGCTACGTAGTGCCTCAGAGAGCCAGCGTGGGTGATGTAGAGGCTCTAAGAGCTAACACAGTACCTCTAGAGGCTGACGCAAGGCGAGATAGGGTAAGGTTGGGCAGACATTGAGCTAGAAAGGGTTGACGCAGTCCCTAGAGGCTAACACTATGGTTTTCGTGGGGCAGATTGGAGCTGGGAACTGTCGGAGTGTTTATCTGGGGTTTCAGCCGGAACATTTGTCTCCAACTGAGAGGTACTCCTGTCGAGATTATTCTCTGTTGGGTGAGCCAGATTTGGCACCTAGATTGTATTTTGAAACTGCTTAATAATTAAAACCCTCATATAGCTGCACCGGTTTTCCCACATTGGGTTTTTCCGTTGACATTGGTCCAAAAACAACGGTGTCACTTGTGTGCTTGTTTTGTTTCCTTTAATTGATGACCTGTAACGTGTTGAGCATGTATTTGTATTTATTTTCAATATTTACATGGTAAATAACTTGTTAATTGATCAGAACAAGTAGGTAGAAATAAATCGGAAAAGTGCATGAAGGGTTTCTAACAGTTAGACTTAGAAATTCCAACACAATGATGCTCTTATGGTTCTTGTACCCATAATGTCGATCTCACTTGATTCTTTCAGTGTGTGCTAGATGATTCTTCCAAGTGCTATTAGGATCCCTTGAGGGATGATGTGTTTCTTCTCCAACACTTTGTAGAGGATGTCCATCCACCTTCCATAATGACACAAGAAACTTGATGGAGGACATTGGGGTACTTTGAAAGAGCGTTGACCTTGTTGATGATTTGACATAGTGGATGAGACCCTCCTTCGGCCTCACACATACTATCTTTGAGGGAGTTGACTTAGTGCATGCTTTATGAGGAGGATGTCATCCACTTTAGAGGTTATATTACACATCTTCTCATGCTTATTAGTGACATGTTTCAACTTGGGAGGAGATTTCACCGTCTGAAACCCTCATTTTAGGACATCCACCTTTTTGGAGCCTTATTACACACTTACTCGTGCTATTATCGAGGGTGTCCACATTGTAAGAATGTTATTTGCACATTTACTCGCATCTGATGGAGGATGTCTCACTACAAGGGTTGCACGTGCTATTTAGGAGGTCTTCTACTCAATCCTTGCATACTTTAAAGAGGACATTTCATGTTGGAGAATTACACATCCGCCTTGGAGGAGATCTAGGAGGCTTCAAACCATAGATCTAGGGTTTTCTTGCCTACTTTGAGGACTTGGTTGTGGATCAATTCACTTAAAGGCCTTTAAGGGCCAGACATTGCACCTTCGACACATCTTATTACCTCTTTCATGTAGACGTCCCTCTCTCTTGGGCCTATTTTGGTTCATGACTTGTACATGTTGCTTGACCACTTCATTATTCTATGTATTGTTGGTTCATTAGTTGGAGGAAATGTTTCTTTACTCCTCCCTAGGCTAGATATAGGGTTTTCACCCTTGATATTACTACTTTATTGTAAAGGAAGTTGAGTTAGACTTAATATAAAGAGGAGCCCTTCCTCATTTGTACTCATAGTTGGATTTGTGAAACTTCCTCTCCTTGGAGCTTAATGGATAGATCTTTCTTGAAATAAATGTGTTGTACAAGGGCCTATCTTTGTTGAGTGCATGAATATTTTGATGCTTAAAGCTTTAAGTGGCATACATTCTCCAACATAGGCAAGGCTAGTAGCCTGATCCATTAGAGGGTAAAAATATACTACTTGGAAGGATTTTAGTGTGGTAACAACTCCTCTCTTTTGTTATTTTAGTCTTTAATGTGGAAAAGTTTTCTTTATAAGTATTAATGAATTATAGCAAGCTCATTAACTTCAATCTCTAGGGTAAATTTTCGTTGCCTAATTGGAGGATCCTTTGGGACCCCTTGTAGAATTTATGCATCAAATTCCAACAAGATTAGAATGGAAATTATTAAGTCTTCTACCTTTATTTCCATCTCCTAATATGTAAGAAAATAAGCCCTCTTAAATAGCCCCTTTGACTCCATTGCCATTATTGGATTGGCAGTGATCTCTACTTCCTTCCATCACTCATTTGTGTGAAAATTCTATTGCAATTACTAGTGATTATTCTTCTATCTTTTGAGACTATTTGTCTTATGTAACTTACGGCAAATACTGAATAAAAACACAACTACAATTTCACCAAAAATTAACTGCAATGGACACCAATACTCTTGGACAAAATAGTACCCAAAAAAACCCCAATGTAGGGAAAACCAATTCTACAAATGAGGATTTTATTATTTATTTAGCAAATTGAGAATTACATAAACTACTTGCCTTTTATTGGAAAAGCTCTATCAATTTAATTGATCTTCGCTGTTGAACAAATCGAACTAGGAAATCAAGAATCTCCCTTATTTCCCTTTGCAAATCAACTCGTGCCTCTCCTAGACAATTTGCACTTCCTCCAACAACTTACATTGGAAAACTGGAAATTTGAACTAGCCTTCTTAGAAACTCGCACTACCTCTAAGAAATCAATCTCGTGAGTAATACTGCCTCCAACAACTCGACTAACCAACTCGCACTGCCTCTAGAATATCATTCTGGAAACTGGCAACAAAAACGAGCCTCCGACAACTCGCACTAGATAAACTGGCTACTTGCACTGCCTAACTCAACCTTCCTCTTGCAGAATAATTTGGCCCCTCCTAGCTCTCGAAAAACTACAATCACTGTGAAGAATTTCTCTGACAAATCTCTCTTCAATCTCTCATGTTGGAACCCCGCTACTGGTGTCTCCCACGCTATCAATGAGCCCTTCCTAACACTGCAAATCTATTATGATGAATTGTTCGAATGATCTCCGAAAGCCCCATTTATCTCCTCTTATAATCTCTCATTGACGAATCAACAACCATGATAATCTAATCACAGTCGATGGCTAAGATCATATTGACTTCATCAAATCACTTTTCTAGAAGTCTAGAAGTCTAGAAGTCAATAGACAAAAATTGATTTCTCTCAATTAATCCCAATTAATTAACCCATTTCCCTAAGTTATACTTAGGAAAATAATTAAAATTGGTTAATTAAGTCTAATTAAGACATTTCAAGTGGAAACCTTTTCTAGGTATTGAAATAAATAACCCACCTATTTTCCTAGCCTCATAAACACCATTTGAGACTAGAACACCTATCCGAACTACAAAAACTAATGATTTGAACCTTATGTAAAATGCAAAGTATATTATTTTGCTCAAGTTATTTTCTTGTCACCTTTTACCTTATTGTCTAACTTAGCAATCCTACTTAAGGACACCCCCTTGGGTTGGAGGAGAGTCAGCCTAAAGTGAAGAGGATAGAGGTAACCATAAAGGAGAGTTGGCTTCGGTGATAGAGGTAACCATTCTAGTAGTTCCCTTTCAAGTAGAAGCTTGTGGATTAAAGCTTTTACCATTCAGTGCAAGTTGGTGAGGTAATAGGAACCACAATCAACATGTAGACTAGAAAGAATAGCAAGGAACCATTCACTTCTCCTAGTCCTACAAACAACTAACTGGAATCATATTGATATATAAAGCACCTTAGTTAGGCATCTCAATTGCAACAGCATAAGTATAAACAAATTTTGGTGCCCACAAAACATATGAAGCAAGTATAAAGCAATGCACTTAATTGACACATGTCTACTGTGAATAAAGTCAAAGCCAGCAGATGTATCACTTGTTTCTATTCAACAATTACATATTAAGTGTGGGAAAATCAACAGCAATTTTTATTCATCGTTGCAGTTGCCTTTGAGTTTTCAGTCTAGGTTTTACTCAGCCATTATAGGGCAGCAAAGATTTCTATTGATTTAATTAAGGAAATATTGCAGCTTTTAAAAAAATTGTATAGAAGAATTTGCAGGCCATGTAAGGGAACCAAACAAGCATGGCTCGGGGTCCTTATGAAAGATAGGGATGTACTTTCCTTGATTGCATTTGCAGCAAGTATGGGGGAAAGATAATTAGCTCATGCAAAACTGATGTCTTGGCAATATACTCAGATGTGAAATTTCAAATCTTCATTAAAATGTTAGTTGAACTGTGAATCCTTGTGCATACTTGTGCCATTAGCATCCAATGCAAGGAAATTCCCATGCAACTTTCATGTTCTTTTTACCTTATGCAGAACATACATAAATTCCCCTTTATTTGGTGACATGGATTTTGAAAAGATAGAAGATGTATAAGATATAAAAACGATTTGAAAAGAAAAATGTGCATACAATATTACAAATAAAAAATTATCAAGTTACATAGATCCATGAGTTACAACTGTGCTTGTCAAACTAGTACCTTTCCGTTGGAGCCTTCACCCATAAGAGTTGACTCATCAAAGTTGTTTGTTGCTTCTTCTATCTCCTCTAAAGCAAATGAGTGGTACTGAGGAAGACCAAGTGAACCCAGCTTCATTGCTTGAGATATACACCCTTTTATACATATAGAAAATCAATGAAATGTCATAAACCCAGGCTGAACCCTTGCATGAATGGAAAATATCTTTAAATAAAACAAAAAAAAGAATTGGATTTGCCTTAAACAAAAATAAAGAAAGCTCTCAAAGTTGTTTATTGCTTCTTCTATCTCCTCTCAAGCAAATGGACGGTTCTGTGGAAGACCAAGCGAACCCACCTTCATTGCTGGAGATATATACCCTTTTATACAAATATAAAATCAGTCAAGTGTCATAAACCCAGGATGAACCCTTGCATGTATGGTAACTATCTTTAGATCAGACAACAAACGGAACTGGATTTGCATAGAACAAAAGTAAAGAAAGCACGATCAGATTACCCACCTTCTACCAGAATTATAGAATGAGGACAATATTAATATACAACCAGATTGACATTCCTAATTCAATAGCTCTATTGAAAATGAAAATATAGCCATTGACCAGAAGAAAAAAGGTGGGAAGCACATCATCAAGTGTCTTACTTGTGGCCAATATAATTAGTCGAAGAATCTACAATGTATTCTACAGTCGTTAAAAGTGTTCTTGCCAAGATCCCAATACTAGCGAGTTGTTAGTGAAGGTGTAATGTATCTCAGAGCCAACCAAAAACTTGTATCCTCCACTCAGATGGAGAATGAGCCTAAGACACTTCAGATAAGATCTCTGTAAAATATGTGACATATCAAAGACAGAAACAGAGAAACATGGTCACGGATTGTAAAAAACTAGCAGCAAAAGGTTTTAGGTGTTTTAGGTGTTTACCATCAGAGAGTTTTTAGTCGAGTAGCACATAAAAGAGAGGATTATGATCCATTTAGCATCAGAGAGCTTTTTGTTGAATAGCTAATAAGAAGAAAGTTTAGTGATTCGTTTACCATCACATAGTTTTTGGCTGGGTAACACATAAGAAAAGAGGATAGTGATCCACAACCTTTGACAGGCTCAAAACAGCAATTGACAGTGCACATTCTTTGACTCGATTCGATTTATTGAACTCTTAGTCATAAATTTGAAGAAATGAGTTTTGTTTTCTAACATCAAGTCCCTTAATTTTATGGATATCCAATTTTTTTACAACAATCATGGATGACTTAACACAAATTTAAACTTTCATGAAAAAGAAGCTTGCAGTAAACCTAATATGAAATACATTCATTCTACGTCTCCACTGCAATATTGGTGCAAGTATTTTTTAATGAAAACAAATCATAAATGAGTTGCAACGGTGGTACCGTGGGCATTATATGGCAGGTAGTTATTGCAAAATTATTTTTAGTTATTGCAAAATTAGTTTTTTTACATTTTTAAGATGATATGCAGCTTTACCTCACTCCTTGGGGCAGCATTTAATTTCAAACTTTTTGGTATTTATGATATCAACCGGTTTTAAGGCCAATGTTTGATTTTGATTTTGATTTTGGCATTTCGTGAGGACCTAGAGAGACAGGAATTTTTTAGTGTCCCCAGCTTTTACATAATGGTGGTGTCCAATATTCCAGAGTATGGCAAGTCAATACTCGCCATACTGGCCTGTAATTTTCCCAGATTAAAACAAATTTGTTTTGCATATATTTTACACTGCAAAGTATAAGTGAGCTGAATTACTTGACACACAAAGTACATACCAGTGGCAAACAGAAATACCAGATCAAAACCAGTTTCGAAAATTTAATCACCAAAAAGTAAAAACAAAAACAGACGCATATAAAAACTTTAAATAAAACAACTCACTTGCATTGACAAGCAATTCTGATGATATGCCGTTCGAAGCCCATTCTGGCACTAGTTTTCTTGATTGATTCTGCTTAATTGCCTTTTTATATCGTGACTTTCTAATCAACACCGAAACCACACAAAGTACTAAAGCTGCCACCCCTCCAACAGTTGCCCCCACAATCCCAATTAAAATGTTTTTCTTTTTATCGGTTCTAGGATCCTCCTTGGACACATCAGCGGCCTCCGCAGCCTGGCAATAGTAAGAATCCTGCTGAGGTTGCACGTTGGTCACTAAACAATTTCCTGCGAACTTAACAGTCCTCTGACTGGACTTGGGCAATAGACACGAAGGTAACTCTCCTGTCAAATAATTTGCAGAAATGTCCGCAAACCCAAGATTGTTCCCGCAAGATAGATTGGGAGGAAGTGTTCCCCCTAAGGAATTGTTTGACAAATTCAAATGCCTGATGGCAGGCAAGGAAAATAAGAAAGATGGAGTTAACCCACTTAGAGCATTGAATGAGACATCGAGATCCTGTAATTGATTCAATGTGTTAAGATAACTTGGAATGCAACCGCTGAACTTGTTTTTGCTTAAGGACACCCGAACCAACCCCTTTCCAAGAATTGGGAAGTTGGGTCCAAGCTTGTTGCCTTCTAAAATCAGTACTTGGAGATTTGGCATGACGCTCAGATCAGGCAAATCACCAGAGAGATCGTTACCTGATAGAACTAGGACTCTGAGTGCCTGCACGCTACTGAGTGAAGGAGGCAAATGCCCACTTAGCCTGTTGTCCTTCAAGCTCAAGAATTCTAGGTCTGGAAGAGCACTGAACCAGTCTGGAACGTTTCCATTCAACATGTTATCATCCAGTATGAATCTCTGAAGTTTTCTTAGACGAGAGAGCTCGTATGGGATGCTTCCATATATGAAATTTGAGCTTATATTTAGCATCTCCAAAGATGATAAGCGGTCCAGCTTGCTTGAAAGAGGACCCCATATGCCCAGGGAGAGTAAGGACAGAGTTCTGAGACTATAGAGCTTGGTGAGTGTGATGAACAAAGAATCTATTGAAAAGGCTGGTGATAAGGTCTGGTATGAAGCAGAAAATGCAGCATTAGCAGGAGGAGAAGATTTTTCGCCAACAATAAGCAGCTCGATTACAGTGTTTTCATGGCAGACAACTCTAAGAGATGGAGAAGGAGGAAGCACACAAAAGTCTGTTGTATTGCTCACGCCATCCAATGCCATAGGAAACTCCAGCAGCCTTTGAATTCTCAGTAGAGTTTGAATCTCAGATGACTGTAATTGTTGGGAATATGAAATGAGGAGCACCATCGACGCAAGCCATGTTGAATACAAAAGTGAACTCCTAATAGCCTTTGGCATTGGCATTGCAAATACGTTGTCAAGCTTACAACACTCCAAAAATCAAACCCGATAATAGAAACAAGTAGTTCTTGATTCTGGAAATGCCCATCTAATCAGAAATCCATGAATCTCTGGCATCCCATTTTCACATTCCCAAAGGCAACAGGAGCTATTTATATACAAAATTGATAGGCTGTTGCATGTACAAATTGAAACTACACTGTTGTTTGCCAGTTATGCACTGAAAGCATCAGACTGCGTATTAAATAACCCCACTGAGAAGTATCAGCGGAAATAATATTTTCTGTAATGTAACATGTAGGACTGATTTAGAGGTACAGCTTCCATTAAAACCCATTGCAGGACTACTGCAAAAGTAATTAAAGAGTTATTAGTTGGTTATCCTTCAGCCTCGTGTCAATGAGGGCAGAGGCAGAGCCATGTGTAGATTCTGGTTCAATTCCCAATACCAATCTTGATAAGACCCACTGAGTTAACGTTGTAAAAACAATAGTTGCAGATTATTTTTGAGATTATTAAATTAGAGTAGCAAGATGTTAAAATCTTTGCATGACTGATTAGAAGGTTTTTGGGCTTTGTTTATATCGAAATGTTCGTCCTATTACGTTTTTTTATGAGAAGACTTTTCACGATGGCAATGTCAGGGTGTTGAAAGTGGAGCTGGGCCACTGCAATGGGACCACACCAGAGTTGTCATGTAAATTCCCTTCGGGGCAGGAAAACTGAAAGTTTCTTTGGGAAATTAATTTGGCCCAAGTTTAAAGAAGTGTTTTAAACTTTTAAGGTTTTTGTCAGGGTTGAATGTAATAAATTTGTATATACCTTCAGTACCAGTCAAAGCACGGTGAAAGAGTTTTAAAAAATTAAGGTCATGAACATGTTCCACACTTTGGGTTATATATTTGAGATTTGAAGCTCATGAACATGTTAGACACTCTGTTCTCACGAAAGGATTTTATACTTGAGATTTGAGTTTAGGTGTTATACACACTTTGTAACTTAAAAAAAAAAGAGAGTAAAACATGAGTATAATTAAAAAAAAATTGTATAAAATATTGATAATATTAAAAATAATAATAATTGTATTAAGTATTTATAAATAGTAATTAAAAAATTATGTATAAAGTATAAAAGAGATAGTGTAATTCAGGAGTAAGACACTGTAAGCAAAATATTATAAATATAAAAGAATGTAATAGGAGTAAGACAATGTACATTTAAAATGTATATTGATTTTCTTTATCTCATTTTTTTAAAGAATAAAGTAAATGTACATTGTCTATTTTTATTTTTATTAGGGATACATCAAATGCACATTATTTCTTCTTTCCCCATCATTTCCACCGTTGTCTTCATTCTCATAAAAAATAAATATTATAAAGTAAGTGTGATCATAAAATAATAATATATGGTTGAAGCAAGATAAAGGGAATAAAATATTGACAACACTAAGAATGAAAAGGGATATGATAGGTGAGTGAGTTTGAAATGTATATTGTCTTTCCTCATCTCCACCTTTATAAGGGATAAGTTAAATGTGTCTTGTTTTCCTCTATTTGATCCCTGTACGGGATAAATCAAATGCACATTATCTATCTCCACCCCACATTCACCCTCATAAGAATCAAATCAAATGTTTATAATCTCATAAGAGATAAATCAAATGTCTATAATCTCACTCCATTCCCACCGTCACCTTCACCCTCTCCACCCCACATTCACCCTCATCAGAATCAAATGCACATTGTCTTCCACCATCTCCACCTTCACATTCATAAGAAATGAATCAAATGTCCATCATCTCACCCCATCCCCACCCTCACCCTCACCCTCATAAAGGATAAATCAAATGCGCATTGTCTCCCAGCATCCCCATCCTCAGCCTCAAAAGGGATAAATCAGATGTGCATTGTCTCTCCCTAACCTCACCCTTATAAGAGATAAGAGCACGACAAAAAACATACATGGTAAGAGTTCATTGAAGGAATGTACAACAGAGGAATGCATGTTATGAGAGTAGGTATGTCAAAATATGATTTAAATATGAATGAAAATGCATAACAAGTACATAATTAAGTACATGTCATAACAACAAGAATGATCACCACTAAGTTCCCAAGTGAGAGGCCCAACTAGAAATAACGATGAAATGGAGTCTTTATAAAGTATTGTGGCGTGTTCATCATCACTAAATATACACAAAAAAAAAAAAAAATAAATAAATAAAAAAATAAATAAAAATAAAATAAAAAATGAAAAAATAAAAATACAAACCTAAATAATTATTCAACAAATCTAAAACAACAATAAGAAAGGAAACAAACTATTATAAATCAAATAAACTACATTAAAAAAAGCTACCCCAAATTTAAAATATATTAATATTAAAAATAATAAAAAAAAAAATAAAAATATATTAAAAAATCAAACAATAAATCAATTAACCATAAAAATAAATAAAAATTAAAAATAAGGATATAAATATAAGAAGGTTAAATAATTTTATAGAAACATAATTTTCTTATAGGGAATTAATTACATATATGATTGAATATTTTGTTTGTCATGGGTGCATTCCCTCCATAAAATGTAGGGCAAACTGGAGAAATAACAGAATAAATAACGTAATTTTTTTAAAATTTATATAATTTAAATATTATATTTATATAAATATAACTATATTATTTGTTTTATTTAATATTTAGTATTTATTTATATATTAATAAGATTTATTATTCTCTAAGATTTTAGTAATGAGTACAATCATATTAAAAATATTAATGTGGTTGATATAACCTAAAACTTTATAAATATAACCAAAAAACTATTACAACACAAAAGAATGTCTTACTAATGCATATATTTACCTGATTAACCATACATAAAAAGATTATGGGTCGACTTTAACTTAAAAAGAAAAAGGAATTATAAATCAATGTTATAAATAATAATGAGGACATGGAGGAACTTATTGGAATTGGAATTATCTCAAATCCCTAGGAAATTGGTGGGTGGGGAGTCACATGGCCTGAAATCTAATTTTTTAAATTTATTGAAAGTAATGGACCAGTTTGTTAAATAAAATTTGTAAACCCTAGGAAATTGGTCTTGAAAGTCAATGCAACCTAACAAACTCTTTAATACACTAAGGTTGTCATTAAGACTAATGTTGAGCATATTCCCTTGAGAAACAATCTAGACCCTCAAGTAAAAAGAAAAAAAGTCAATAGATCTTCATCCACCTTAAGTTGAAATAAGAAGCCTTGGGCAATTAATGCAACTTATAATGCTTAACTTTGAAAAAAACATATTTAGTTTTCAATATCATTAAAAACAATTTTTTAGGTATTTGATTGAACCACAATTTGAAAGTTTTATTGTAGCCTTTGCACAATATAATGACATGTAATTCAATGTCTCACATATTTTATGTCATAATTTATGGATATGGTTGCAATATTCATATAGTGATTTTTAGATATGTTTGTAGTGATTTTTATTTTTAAGCTTTGCATAAAAACCCATCAAAAAATAAAATCTTTGAAAATAGCTCATAGTGAGGTAAATAACATATCTACCATATGTTATTTCCCACCATAATTCAAATCTTTGCATAAAAAATTGATAGAAGCAAGATGTAAATAAATATATTTATTAGGGGTAACTTTCCACTATTATTTACTTTTTCCTTAGCACTTATGTAAGAGTAAAGCTAGAAATGTGTACACTATTATTTACTTTTTCCTTAGCATTTATGTAAAGTAAAACTAGAAATATGTACACTATTATTTACTTTTTCCTTAGCACTTATGTAAGAGTAAAACTAGAAATGTGTAAACTTACTAGTATTTACTACCCACCAAAATTTATGCAAGTGGTTGTGCTGCCAACAAGCCATTAATATATCCACTTTACATCTCAAATTATTAGTTTATGCTAAACCAAATTATAAGATTATATATGTCCATTAACAACTATTAAATTTTTATGTAATTTCTCTCAAAATATAATTTCCAAAAAATTTTAAGTAATTTTTATACTTATCTTCATTAGTCGTAATAAAATTCAATCACTTTATAAATTATTATTTAAATATATACAATGTATATCCATACTATCCATCTCAATTAAATCAAATATATAAAATGTGTATCTATCCCATCCATCTTTTTTAAATAATAAATGACATTAAAGAATGTGCCATCAAACAACATCCAATGTTCAAATCGAGAATCTGATAGAAGATTTTCAATGTCAAATTGAAAAGCCCCACAACTTTTATTATTATCAAATATTTGCAATTTGGCATTCTTGTCTTTTCGTAATCCACTCACTCTGGAAACAAAATAAAAGCTATTTAAAACAATTTTTTAGTTGTCGTCCGTTGCAAGCATCGACCTCATTTTGGAACCTGTTTTCTTTTGATTAGCAGAGCATCACGTGACAAGGAACAATCAGTTAGTTAAAAACTATAGGCCTTCATTACATGACCAATCTTTAAGCAAAATCAAACCGACACCAACAAATCTGAAAATCTACTTAAACTACCCTAAATCGTTACTATATGGTTTTCACTTTATGGTTTTGTAGTTGATATACTTTATGGTTTTGTAGTTGATATATTGTTAAATATATGTAGTTATGCTTATGTAAAAGAAATGAATTAGATGTTTTATATGAATTAGATAAATTTTTAATTTCAAATGCGTTTTTTGGGTTTATTTATCAAGTTGTTTTTAGTTTGATTTTTTGGAAGTTTTTTTTGGGTTTTTCTGTCTAATTTTTTTAAAATCCGGTAGAAATTTATTGAAATCACAAGTTTGATGGGTAATCTCTACGCAATCCACGCGCCCTAAGGTTTTTGAGGGTGTTGAATCCATATATACAATCAAAAAACCAGTTTAAATAACGCAGATCAAGATTTCACCTCAAAAGTCCAAAAAATCACACTAAATACAACTCCTTTATTTATTACATGGTTTTTTTTAGTTGATTAAAGTTTTTTTTTTTTAATAAGATTTGGGTTTTTGAGGGTGTTGAATCCATATATATAGTTAGAAAACCAGTTTAAATAATGCAGATCAAGATTTCACCTCAAAAGTCCAAAAAATCACACTAAATACAACTCCTTTATTTATTACATGGTTTTTTTGAGTTGATTAAAGTTTTGTTTTTTTAATAAGATTTGGGTTTTTGTTTGGTTAGTAATTTATTAATGTTTTTTCTTTAAAGTTCAATTAACGTTAAGATCAGAAAGAATGAAGTATATTTTATGGGAATGCTTTTTTGCAATTGTTTGAAAGTTTTTAGAGTATTTTTTGTCAATTATGATATGAGGTGATTAAGAACCCCTTGTTTAATAGTTGGCACTATTTGAGAGTTTTCCTAATACTTTTGTCAATTGTAATGTGATAAGGTAAGTATATAGCTCGTAAACAAAAATACATTATTAATTAAAATATTCAAACTATAAAAACTTAATTTTTATTCAAATGGATATTATTATAAAATAATATTTAATATATATAATATATATAGTATATTTATTTATTTATTTAATATATACATATCAAAATGTGTTTGATTTAAAAAATTATTTTATTTATAAATAATTTAAATTAAAAATATAATTATAATTTTAAAATTATTTTTATATATAAATTCTTTTATTTTTTAAATGTGCACATGGAAAAGAGTAAACATTCATCAAAACATAAATATAAAACTCTCATTTACACTATTTAACCAAATGACATTGGTAAAAGATTAAAAAGTAAAGTTGAAAATGGAAAAAATAAAAAGCAATTGTTTGACCGATTGATTTCTTGTTTTTTAAGCTAGGGAACACCTTTCACAATGATGATTCGTTGATGATTTTTGTTTGCATCATGGTTAGATTGAGATTTTTGGTTGCTTAGTTTATAATTTGTTTTTTACTTCCAAAGGCCAGAATTCTATATTGTCCTATTGAAATTATATTATCTTTTGAAACTATATTTTCTTTTAATAAAGATTCATTGGAGAGTGTCTTTCTCCACCAAGGTCAAATCCATGTGTCTCTTTATTTTAAAAGAGTTAAACACTTATTCTCTTAGGAGAACCTTAATTTACGTGTCTTTTTTATTTTAAAAGAGTTGAAAATAAGAATTTGTTTTCTAAAGAATTGTAAGTAAGAGTAGTTTGTTTTTTCTTAATAATATAAGGGAATTAATTAATATTTCTAAATAATATATATTTTTTTTTAAAGTTTGGCTGCTATATTAGATTCTGAAAAAATTACAGGAGTTCAGTCTCTTCTGATACATGATATGCCATTGGTTGTCCTGATCAAGGGGTTTACAAAACAGAACTACCTCCTTGATCCTTGCTTTGCTACTCTTGCTACTGCCTAGGACTGTGCTACTGTAGCTTCTTATAAATGAAAATAACAAAAAGATACATTTACAATACATTTAATCTATCATAATGTGCTGGATGTGTCTTGCTGTAGATTCCTCTGGCTGGTTGTCTCTTGCTTCCTGCTTAACGCTAGAAGAGCTGGTGGCAACTACATTTCTCTTGTCCATCATATACTTAAGGATGGAGATGGATTCCTCTGCGTGAGCGCAACGATTAGAGAGCTGCCGAAACTGTTCTTGAAGGGAGGATGCTCTGTGCATAAACAACTGTATCTCCGCCTTCTATTTGTCATTCATGAGACGGTTTTGTTCATGGAGTCTTCGGTTCTGCTCTTCAAGACGTCAATCATGTTCTTCCAATCTTGTTTCTAGGAGCTTTTGCTTCTCATCTAGGACAGTCTGTTGTGTCCTAATCTCCTCTAGTTCTGCCTGCAAGTCTGCACAGTGCAGGCAATCCTCGCTACGCGCCATTTTTGGAGTGGAGGTGCGGTAGGTGAAATTGCAGAAGACAGGAGCGCGGTAGGTAAAAGAATTAAGAGCGTTTTGAGAGGGGATTTCAGGATGAAACAACTTATTGTAACGGGCGGGAGTTTGAAGATAAGAGACCGCGAATGTTATCCGCTCTGTTCTGTTTGGATAATGGGTGTTGAAGGAGGAATGGTGACAGAGAGAGTTCGATGAGGGGGTAACGAAGCTTGAAGGGAGTTGCTGCAAAGGAGATAAAGATGAGAGAGCTGAGAGGTTGGTTGGAGGGAAAGCAACCACGTTGGGCCGTGCTTCAGAAGACCTGAGTAACACAGAGAATCTGGTTACCATAAATCGTTCTAGAAATTGAAAGAGAAATACCAGAGTAGAGTCGTGCCGGGATGAGAGTGATTTCTTCAGGTCGCTCTGAGAAGACTCGCGCGTTTCCAGAAAGACCTTCCTCGCAGTGCCTTTGTTGCCAAGTGAATGATGGTGAGTGTTGAGATGAGAGCAGTGAGACGAATTTATAGGCTGTAATGGGCTATGATCAGATTCACGAGAGAAGTCCTGGTTCACGAGAGGGGTGCGAGCCTGAACAAAATCCTTCACAAAATCCTTCATCTCTGATCCATATCTGCTAGCGCCGGCATTGAGGTGATTGCTGCTGCTTGGGATCGAGTGAACCTGCTTTTCAATGCTGAGATTGCTGTAGAGCGTCCTGTTCCTCAGGCGTCCTTTACCTTCGCACGCTTGTTTGACCAAGCAGTGCCAGGTGTTGCGTTTTTGGTTTTTCTTCATGGAATGGGGTGAAAACTGTCAACGACATTGCATCTTAGTGCACCCGTCATTCTTCCACAAGCATTATTCGCTCTAGTGTCTGCCTGTTTGTTTAAGATTCGAAGGACATGGTAGAACTGAATGTCTTCAAAATTTTTGAGAAAGACCTTGATGTGATTTATGAGTTGTTGAAGGTTGCAATTAGGAGAGCTCTGTTTGTGGATCATTAATCAAATTATGATTGCAGAGTCCCCAAAAACCATGGCCCTTTTAATTCCCAGCTTCTTTAGTTGAAGAAGTCCTTGGTATAAGGCTAATGCCTCTGCATTATTATTGGTTCTTTCTCCTAGACTCCATTCATAACTGCAGATGTTGTCCCCTGCTTCGTTCACAATTACTCCTCCCGCTCCTGCTTGGCCTGGGTTCAATTTAGAAGCTCCGTCAAAATATAGTGTTGTGCAGTTGTTGCTCTGTGTCCACCTCTTAAATTCCTGAGCTGAGAGCCTGATTTCCCAATCCTTTGTTTGAGTGTGCTGGAGTCTGTCTATCATTGGTTTCCCCTGTTTTTTCCCTGGCCTTTCCAGGATGTAACTAATGATAGCTCTTTCCTCCACTGTATAATCCTCTGCTTGAATTTTCCCTGTGTATTTAACTGCTATTGCCTCCTGAGCCAAGATGTGTGCTTTGCTACATGTAATTCGAACATTGGGCTCTTTATTTTGGAAGATTTTTGTATTCCTGGATAGCCATATTCTCCATAATAGAGAATGAGGAATAGAGTCCCAAATTCTTTTCACAAGCCTGCTCCTTTTTTCCTTCCAAGGACAGCTTTGTTTCCATTCATACAATGCCTCAGCAATGTTTTGCTGAGGTTGCCAATCTATGTTGCCAAGGGAAGACATTTTTGCCTAGCATCTTCTGGCGAATGGACAGTCTATGAATAAATGGAGCATTGTTTCCTCTGCTGAGCAGCAATTAAGGCATCTAGATGGGCCATTGATCCCTCTCTTGCTTAGGTTCTCTGCAGTGAGGACTTTACCTTTTAATAACAACCATGTGAAAATTTTTATTTTTTGTATGGCCTAAGATTTCCAGATTATTTCCAGTGATTCCAAATGGGTATCTGATATGTGTTATTGCAAATATGTTGATGGCATGACTTAATGGTATAGCTTGATCCTGAAGGATCCCAACGAAGCCCATCAACTGCATCTTTTTTTACTGGGGCTCTATTGTGAAGATGAGCTTTGAAGGCGGTGAAGTTCGCTTCCAGGGCTGATGGGATATCCGGAAAAGCCCAATCTGTCCAGGCATGAGAGTCTGGGTCCTAATTCGAGATTTGTCCAAGCCTATGGATGCCTTTGCTGTTGAGGAAGTGAATGATGGGGAGAGCTTCTTCAATAGTGTTTAATGGCTGAAGTCCCATAATCTTATCAGTAGCAAAGTTGATACTGTCCCCTTCCCCAGGGATTTTTGATGTGTTTTGTCTAAGGATTTGGACTGCTTTCTTGCATAGATGCCAAATTTTGGAGGAGTCCCTATTGGGGATGTCGTCTTCAAGTAGCCTTTGTCTTGAATTATTGAGATATTTGCTTTCCATGACTTGCTTCCACCATGCTGTTGGTCTAGTGGTTAGCCTCCAAGCCATTTTAATCCCAAAGGCTAGATTGAGAATTTTTGGAGCTCTTATTCCAAGGCCTCCTCTATCCTGAGATTGGATTACATTTTTCCAACTGACCAGGTTGAATCTATTCTTTTCTTTCTTCCCCCCTTGCCACAGAAAGTTTCGAAGGGCAACTTCCAATTTATGATGAAAGATAGCAGGGGCTTGATAAAGAGTAAATCGATAGAGGGGAAGAGAGGTTATACCTGATTTGAGTAGAATAAGTTTTCCCGCTGGATTGAGCCAATGTGTTCCCCATTGCTGTACTTTCCTTTTGACTTTATCTATTATTCCATTCCATGTCTCTGCTTTTAATGGTCCCAGACTCACCGGCATCCCTAGATAGGAGAAATGATCCCATTTCGTTTTGTATGTGACTCCAAAAATATTGGCGATGTTGTGGGCTGTTTGATTGGAGATGTTCCAACCATATACACAACTTTTGTGGAAATTAATAGCTCCCCCTGAATAGTCCATGTATTGTCGAGGAGGATCTTGAAGCGCCTTGCTATGGTGGTAGAGGCCCCTCCAATCAAAAGAGTATCATCGGCAAATTGAGAATGGTTGATGTTCTTTACTCCATTCCCGAATTTAATGCCAGTTATGAGGCCGACTCTTCGATTATGATCCAAGGCTTTGCTGAAGGATTCTGCCATAAGAATAAAAAGATAGGGAGATAGAGGACAGCCTTGCCTTAGTCCTCTAGAGGATTGAAAGGCTTCACATGGACGACCATTAATCAAGGGTGATATCCAAGGCCCAGATATACAAGCAGCTATGGTGTTGATGAATAGAGAATTAAAGCCCATTTTTTTCAGGACAGCAAACAAAAAGGAATGCCTTACCCGGTCAAAGGCATTAGCCAAATCAAGTTTGAGCACAAATCCTTTCTCTTGTCTTGAAGTGCTGGAGTGGATGGCTTCTTGGACCAAGATTATGGTGTCATGAATTTGCCTATTGGATAGAAAGCCGCCTTGATTTTCAGATATCAAGGACGGAAGGAGAGGCTTAAGTCTCATAGCTATGATTTTCGTGAAAATCTTGTACGAAGAGTTGCATAGTGAAATTGGCCAAAACCTGGAGAATGAGGTGGGTCGATTTTCTTTGGGGATGAGAGCAAGGAAAGTAGAGTTGGTGAAGCCTCCCATCTTCCCTTTCCTTTGTATTCCTCTTAGCATTTTTGCAAGATCCTTTTTTATCAGCTACCAATAATCCCTGTAAAAATTGATGGGGAATCCATCTGGCCCAGGTGATTTGTCTGGCTGCAAGTTCCAGATTGCTTTTCTAATCTCTTCTTCTTCAATCTCCCGATTTAGTGTGTCATTTATTTCCTAAGTTATGCCTTTGGGAAGATATTGTAGCAAATCTGAATAATCTCGTTCTCCTTGGATTTCAGTTAGAAGGCTCCTAAAATGGGAGGAGGCTGCCCTCATGATATCTTCTTGATTATTATAATTGTTGCCTTTGCTGTCATTGATAGCTCTAACGTTGTTCCTTGTCCTTCTAGCTTTAGCTTGCTTGTGGAAGTATGATGTATTTTTATCTCCTTCTTTCAGCGATAACTGTCGAGATTTAATCCTCCATTTAATCTCTTCTTCTCTACTGATGTGCATGAGCTGTCCTTGAATTTCCCATTCCTGATTTTTGAGTTGTTGGGAGAGTCCTTGGTTTTCTATTTGAGTCTGTACTTCCTCCAGAGCTTGCTTTATTTTTTGTTTTTGTTTTTTCTGGCTCTTGATAACTTGTTTTTGCCCAATCTTTGAGTGCTCTTCTAATGTTCCTGATTTTTGTTTCCCAAATATGACTGGGTGATCCCTCTACGTGTTGTTTCCAGGTTGTCTCTATAATTGCCCCAGCTGAAGAGTTGTATCTCCATAATGGGTTGTACTTGAAGGGGATTGGCCCCAGATGGTGATGAGGTTCCATCGTGAGGAGAATGGGATAGTGATCAGAAGCAGAGGAGCTGAGAATATTAGTGTGTCCAACAGAAAAGGAGGAGAGAAGGGAGATATTTACCAAAAATCTATCAAAGCGCTCCATAATGTTGCCTGCTCCCAGCCTTCGATTGCTCCATGTGTATTTTCGATTTTTTGGGATGATGTCCACCATTTCATGCTCCTGCATTATTTCCTCCAGCTGGCTTCTAAAGGGATCGTGCATGAAGTTGCCGCCTCTTTTTTCATTCGCATGGAGTATTAAATTGAAATCTCCAGCTATTATGATGTTGGAAGTTTGTTCGTTGTCAATGCTTTCCTTTAGTTCTTTCCAGCACAGCTCCTTTTCTCTGTAATGGTTGGGTATGTAGACATTATATATGATGAGTTCACGGCTCTCTTCTTTGCTGTTCAGATTGGTCCTTATCCAATTTTGATTGATTATGGTTGAATCGCAGTGCCATTGTTGGCTGTTCCAAATGGTTACTATTCCTCCTGATGCTCCTCTGGAGCTGCTAATGGCACCTGAGTATTGTCTTTGGGTATCAATGATTTTTTTCATTTCATATTGATTTTGCTTGGTCTCTTGAATCAACAGGATTTCAGGTCTTCCATTCTAAAGAATATCTCTTAGGGCAGTTGTTTTGAAGGGTTGCCCCAGGCCCCTGCTATTCCAGGAGAGGACTTTCATCATGGGGCGTTCAAGCGGGGAGGTGCTCGCCTCTCGAAGTCTTTCCCTGTTGTTTCCTTTTCCTGATGTCCTGTTATGAAGGATTCCATTGGGGTTTGGAATCCAAGGGCTATGTCCTTTTGGGTGCTTTCTTCTCGGTGTTGCTTAGCTGATTTCCTTCTTGGGCCAGGCTTCTTGTGGAGATCGCTTGATGTGCCAACTTCTTTAGAGGAGCTTCTGGTGGATCTAGGGGGAGGGGCCTCTATGGAAGATTGGGAGGGGAACGAAGAAATCAGAGGAGGGTCTGGCAGATCCAATGAAGGCTGATCAGGCAGAGGGTCTTCTGATGCAAGAATCAAAAAGGGGTTGGAGGATGATGGGATAGGCGGATCCTGAGATGGGCCCGAAGGGTTAGATGAGGGGGAAGGAGGGCGTTGGGAAGAAGATCCAGGCATTTCAGAATTTGAGTCAGGTTTAGCAGGAGGAGTTGATTTCTTTTTTTTGACAATCTCCCATTTCCCTCCTTGATCTTCAGATTCGAGATTAGTTACCTTAGTACACCTATTGGCAAAGTGCCCATATTCATGACATACCTTGCATTTGAAGGGGATCTGCTCGTAATCCAGCTATTGTATGTAACTCCAATCGTCCACCTTGAGCTTGATGGCTTCCGGCAGTCCTTTTCCTAGATCCACTTCCACGCATATCCTTGCACAGGCCTGCATGTTGTCCTTAGGTTCACTTCTGTCGATGTATTTCCCTACCGCATTCCCTATTGCTTTGACTGAGTTATCTCCCCAGCAATGCAGAGGAAAATGAGGAAGACAGACCCATACTGGGACTGCGTTAGGGATGTCCAGTTCTGGATCAAAGTCAGGAGTCCACTTGTTAAGGTAAAGTCCTCAGGAGTCCATGAAGTAGGGACCATTTCTGAATATGAGATCCTTATCTGCTTTGGATTCGAAGTGAAAGGTGTAATAGCCTTTGCCACAGAAGCGAATTGAAATTTTCCCTGAGATTTTATCAGACCAGTTCTGCTCCACCCATCTTTGTATTGTTCTTGGCGAGGGCCATAAACCTGTGAATTATCCTATGAGTCCTTTTTCGGCTAGAGATAAGGCTGCCATACGAGGAAGGGTTGGTGGCAGCTGGACTTCCTGAAGTATATTCAGTTTCTTGACAAATTTTGAAGTTGTAGGTTCGGGTCGAGGAGGGGGAAGGGACTTAACCAGATCTGAGAAGGCTTTCTCAGAGTCCCCCTAGGAAGGGTCTGGTTGGGCCATGGCAGCGGCCAAGGCCCTGATCGGGCAGGCCTCAAGGCCGAAGCCGAGGAACGCCGACGCTGTTGATCGCCTAGGTTTTGCTCACTCGCTCCCGCTGCTGCTCACGCGCTCTCCGGTTGTTATTTCCTTTGCAACAAACACTTTTTTTTTTTAATTTTTATTTCTAAATAATATTTAATAAAGGGGAAAGATAGAGTTTACGGGGTTGTTTTTACTCTACGAAGTTTTGCTATGTGTTGTCGTTGAACACGAGCTAAATACAGGTATCTAAGGCATGCCAAGGAATGGAGATGATGAGATCAAATTTCTCATGGTGATGGATGGGGGTTGAATATGGTTATGTCTATAGCGAAATGGTCTTCTTCCTATTGCAGAGCACCTATGACCCAAGAGGGCAGGTGAAGGCTAAGCCTTGTGGAATACATCCTCGACTGGGCTTACGTGTCTTTTTATTTTAAAAGAGTTAAACACTTTATTCTCTTAAGAGATCCTTAATCTATGTGTCTATTTCATTTTAAAAGAGTTGAACACTTTATATTCTTAAGAGTTTTTTCTCTAAAGAATTGCAACTAATCGCCAACTAAGAGTAGCTTGTTTTTTTCTTAATATTAAAAATGAATTAATTAATATTTATAAATAACATTTAATAAAGGGGAAAGATGGAGTTTACAGGTTTTTTTTTACTCTATGGAGCTTCGCTACTCATTGTCACTGAACACGAGCTCAATACAAGCATCGAAGGCATGTCAAGGAATGGAAACGATGAGATAAAATTTCTCCATGGCGATGGATGGGGCTTGAATATGGTTTTATCTATAGCGAAATGGTCTCCTTCCCATTGCAGAGTGCCTATGGCCCAAGAGGGCAGGCGAAGGCTAAGCCCTGTGGAAGACATCCTTAACTAGGCTCATATTGAGAATGAAGTCAAGGTTCAAAAATTAAACAAGTGCTACAAAGCTTATGTACTTGGCAAGTATGGAGAGGTTGTCACATGCTAGCACTATAGGGCTATTACCCAAATACTTTCTTCTTTTAGATATGGGCTCATATGTGTGCATAACCATAATAGGAATGTGGTACACAACAGATAAGATGCATGTGCACAAGGGTGACATAATTTCACAAGGAGATCACTCTTAATCTCTTAGTTCTAAGCTGGACGAAAAACATGAAGATTTCGATCAAGAAACCTTCTAGATCTTTATTAAGAAACCAATTGGGAAGTCCTCCCTTTTCTAGGTCACTAATTTGGGCATAGTAATAAATTTGAATATGAGCATTGAAATTAGACTCGACATTCCTATAAATTATTAGTGCCTTCTTTTTAAAGGAAAGTTGCTACATAGAGGTGCGTTGAGACCTAGAAACACTAGAGGTGATGTCTCATGTAAGGATGTATTGTTAAGGAAATATTTTAATCCAATGGATCTACCCTAGTACAACCTAGGACCCTACATCGTTGAACAAATGAAACAAGTACTAGCCATGGAGGTTAATCTATCAATGGTAATATTTTCTCTGCTCTCTAATCTAGAGTTGTGATTTGCAGATTCAATGGTTTTTTGTCTCAATCTAATGTGTTGCACTAGTGGGTCTTTTCAAACTGGATACCCAATTGTGATATTTATCTATGTTCCAAGGGTTTATTTATTGTTCAGTTTGATACTCAGGAAGATATGAAAAGAGTAACGAAAGATGGGCCCTAGTATTAGGAAAGAGTTAGGCTCTTCATCACCCATTAGTTCCCAAGTTTTGATGCCACAAAAATGGCAGTCTCAACAATGCTAGTATGGATGAGATTACCAAACCTTCTACTTACATTCTAGCATGACAAGGCCTTAGAGGAAATCAAGAATACTTTAGGATCATTCAAAACAATGGACCTTGAAAGATTGGAGAAAGGTCTTTTCACCTTTGCTAGAGTATGTGTCGAAATAGACCTTAGTAAAGGTCTATCATATCAAATTCAGCTGAAACAAAAATACATATGGTGGACACAAATATTAGATTATGAAAATGCGACATTCAAATGTCGTATATGTTACCAAACAAGACGCCTGTAGAACACATGTCCATAGGAAAAAAATGCCAAAAAAGAAAAAGGGGTAGACCAAGAAACAAAAGGATGGCAAAATTCTAATCCCTACCTCTCAAAGGAGGAAGAAGAGGAAACAATGGAGAATCCTACAAACCAAGCAAAAGGGGGTGCAATGGCATAGAATCACAATGAAATCCATATGCTGAATGACATTGAATCAGAAGAAATCTAAGTATCATAACAATAGAAAAATGAGGCACACAACGAAAATGGCACAGGAGACATAAAGAGAGCTCAAACTCGGACAAAAAAAAACCCATCGCAGACATCAGGAAATTAATTGGCAGGGAGATATAAATAGAGCTCATGTTTTGGATAGCTCAGACTCGGACAAAGAAACCCCACCGCAGACATTAGGAAATTAATTGGCAGTGGTTTCAATTGACCGCAACCTAGGGATTGGAAAAAGTCCAAATAAAGAAAGGAAAAAAGGAGTAGTTAAGTGATTATTATCACACTTAACTTTGGCATTTTTATGTATTTCTTTTTTTGTTTTCCCTTCATATAGCTTGTAAGCCAAACAACTTATCTCACCAAATGCTTTCACATATATAAAATGTAATTTTGTTCATTATTTTCAAGATAAATAAAATTATAATTTTTTTTTTCCGTGAAAAGAACCATTTAATAGTAATTGTTCTATTATTATTTTAAAATTTAAATTATAATAAATTCATCATTTAAAAATATTAATAATGCTTAATTTAAAAACTAAAAAAATAGAAATACTTAGTAATGGTTTAATTAAAAAAAAAAAAAAAAAAAAAAAAAAAAAAAAAAAAATTAAAATAAATAAATAAATAAAAATTAATAATATATTTAAAAGTGGGAACACTATTTGAATAAGAATTTGAAAAATGACTTGAAAATTTAAATTTAATTTTTTTTATAAATTAAATGATTCGAAAATTTAAATTTAATTTTTTTATAAATTATTTTATGTGATATATTTTAATAATATATTATTAAATTTTATTATTTATATCTATATTAAATATTTTTTAAATGATAATCTTTTATTATAATGAAAACAATTATTTAAATGTGATTTGTTAATATTAGTTAATTCATTTTTGTTATTCAAAAAAGACGACATCCTTCAAATAATTAACTTGGCAATTCTTAAAAGAACAAACATTCGTTATTGCTATATCGTTATAGTTTTAAGTATTGGACCATTAACTTTAAAATCTTTAAGGAAGTCTATTTTATTTACATATAAGTAGTTTTAGTTCTTACTTTATGGTTAAATTGTTGTTTCAATCTTTAAATAGTATTTATAAGAAAACTAATATTCCATATTAAATAGATGTTTAACTTATTAAGTAGAAATAGTTGTAGGTCCCTTTTTTTTTATCGTTAAAGGTTGTTTTAATTTATAAATAGTATTTATAAGAAAACCAATATTCCATATTAAAGAAAGTGTTTAATTGATCACATAGAATTAGTTTCAGGGATTGTTTTATTATTAAAAAATCGTTTCAACTTTTAAATAGTATGTTGTCACTTATTGCAAAATGTGTTTTCATTTGTCTAAAAATTAAATGAGTGAGAAGTTTGTAGTCATCTTTCAAGCAATAGAAGGACTCAAATCTTAAATCAGACCCTTTCGATTGGAAATTGCTCTGAGCAAGGTTTCCAACGACATGTGGAAGTCCAAAAACAGACTCCTGGATCAAAAGATATGGTCTGCTGAAGTTTCAAGGACTAAAGCCTCAAGAAGGAAAGAATATCGGAGGTCCAAAGATATCGGTGATCGCAACACCATAGCATCAGAGATATCGATGATCGCATATCAAAGGTCGAGCATACCAACGCATTGCAACATCAGAGCATCAAGCATATCGACGCATCGTATATCGGAGGCCCAAAGACATCAGAGAACGATAGTCGCAACATTAGAGCCCGAAGGAGATCAATGCATCACAATATCGCAACATTGTAACATCGATAATCAAAACTTCTTAAAGTGTAAACATTTTAAAAGTTGAAATATTCAAAAAGGTTCGATATTGTTAAAAATAGTTGGGAACGCTAATAAAGGATTAACAAAGGATTTCATCGCAAAACCAAAGGTGGGCGGGCCCTTTTCTCTCTCCTCTGGCGGTAGACGTGGTTGAATATGATTGGTTGCGATAAAGCTACAGTGGCATTTGACATCAACATGACGTGGCTGTACATAAGGACACGTCGCAAACAATTTTTCCATTTTGAGAAGGCCTAAGGGGGCAATCTGGGTGACACATGTCACCACTCATGAGGTGCCACGTGGAGTGATGATGTCATATTGGAGATTGCATATTGGAGGTTGAGGATGTAGGCACTTCATGGCAGTTGGTACTTGAAAAAGTTCTGATAAGGGGACTCCACTATTGGGGATGACACATGGTCGTAAAATCTCAACAAACCAAGGGGGCAGAGCAGTTAACAAAGGGAGAAGGACCCTCGGCAGGAGTCTGAATGCTTAGCATCTTAAGGCTAAGCGGCAGGTCACGACCCTCGGTCTTATGGGATACACTTTTCAAGGAGAAATGGAAAAGGGAAAAGGGCATCCGAACTCACTGTTTTCGTAATGTCTTTTAAGAATAAAGTTCCGATAAGGCAAAGCTCTAATATATCACTATTGCGATAATATTGGACATATTGGGCTTCGATGGTGTAATACGGAGAGTTATGAGATAGATGGATCTATAGCTGCAAGATTGAATGTGAGAATAGAGGAGTTGGTCTTAGGAGTAGTGGTCAGCCCCAAGGTCACATGACTCGACATATGCCCAGGTGCGCAGAGAACGAAGGGGGGCCAGTCCATGGGGGGTCAGCCCCGAGCCACATGACCTGTCTCATGACATCACCACTAGCAAAAGGAGCGTGCTCGACAATTAATCACTCAACGTGAAATTTTAGGCGCTAAACACGGTTCTATGGGCAGTTATATGACCACGTTGCAGTTCGTTGGGGGTAGGACGACGAGGGCAGGTGGTTAGCCCTAGCCCCTAGGCTCGTGCCCCCATACAACCACCATTTTCATAAAATTGGGCTTTACTAGACAGTTTAACTATCTGGAAATTCAGCCCATCGGGCGGGATTGTAAGCCAGATTTACGCGTTGGTTCCGAGTTTGGGGTGCTCAAGCCAGATTTGGGTCGATTTGTTGGATGACTAGCTATCGAATTGGGTAAAAACTTGTAACATGCATAACTTTCTCAATTTTTAGCCAAATGAGGTGCAGAAATAACCCATATGGGGGTTTTTGATAGTTTTGGATCTATTGGAGACATAATTTCTACTGTTTGAGCATTGTAACGCCATTTAAACATAATTTTGATCACTTAATGAAAGAGGCCCTGCATTGGAAGTTGAACCAAGAGATGTAGCCCAGGAGAGGGGTGAACTCCTTTATCATATTTTGTGTTATGTGTTTCAAATATTGTTATTTGTCTCTGTTTGGCTGTTAAAATTGTTTAAAAATCACTTGTTAATGTGTTTAGTAACTTGATCCATTACCCAAAACACATATGAAATTTTACTTGCAATTTGTATATCACCTTCATTTTTCAATTACAAATCATTTTGGCATCACAGCTTCAAGTTATTGTGAAGGTTTGATTTGTTTGCAAGCATTTTTATGATGCTTAGAAGGTTGAAGCTTAAAAGAGGAGAAGGAGAACTTGTGGAGACAATATCTCAAATTGTTTCAAGGAGAACAAACACACCTCAAGCTTTAATATTCATGGCAAATGAAGAAGGTCCCGAAGGGATGTTTGAAGATGAACGAACTTTCAAAAAAGCAGTGTTTGAGATGTATGAAATGGTTAAGGTTCTTTATGAAGAGAGGAATGCAAGGTTGTATGGAGAGATCTCAAAGCATCCAAAAGGAGATGGAGGAAAAGGAGGAAAGCCTCCAAAAGGGAATGGAGGAAATGGTGACAAACCTCCACCTTCACCTCCATCATCCTCATCCTCATCTTCATCCTCATATTCTTATACTTCTTCTACTGTTTAACAAAAGCAAACACCTCCAAATTCTCCAAAAGGACATGATAAAACTCATTTTCTTAAGCTTGATATTAAGTTTGAATATCCTATCTACAATGGAGAGGTAGATGTTGAGAAATTAGATAATTGGATTTGTCATATTGAAGTGTATTGCATGATACAAAGAATAAAAGACGATGAGGCCAAATTTGAGTTTTCTTCTCTTAGATTGGAAGGTGTAGCGCTTATTTGGTGGGAATCCAAAACTCAAGAGGACATGAAGAAACATGGTAAGGTTTTATCCTCTTGGAATGATTTTGTTGTTGTAATAAGAAGGAAGTTTTATCCATTGGCATACATGCAAAAAATATCGTGGATTGGAAAAACTTTAGGCAAGCCAAGGGTCAAAATATGCAAAGTTGTACTCAAGAGTTGAGGAAAAGCGCTTTGATTTTGGGTATAGATTTGTCCTCTCAAGATACTTTGCTAAAATACATTGGAGGATTAAATAGTTACTTGAAAAATACCATTCTCATGTTTAAACCTACAAAACTAGATGATGTTTGTGTACATGCAACTCATTTAGAGGCAATAAGGAAAAATGTTTATAAAGAAACTAGTGAGAAGTCATTCAAGTATGGAGAAAAAGGAAAAGGGAAATTTAAAGGCATGGGTAAAAATAATGTTGTAGTTAAGAAATAGGGAGAAAAGAACACATGTAAACATTGTTCTAAAGAAGGCCATGATTAAGACCATTTTTGGAAACTTCACCCTGAAATGAGACCCAAAAAGTTTAATAACAAGGAGAAAGAAAAGATTGTTGCAACTGCGCAACAAGATTTAGGTTCTGATCTCGGGGATGAAACAAAGATCACAACCATGGGTTTGAAAGGTAAGGACATTGCAAGTACTAGTTATTCAAATTGTCTTAATGATACTCAATATGAAAAAACAAGAATAGAGATTTTCCACATTGGAGTCATTTCAAAACATAGCAAGATAGATACATTGTTTAATAGTGGTTCACAAGAAAATTTTATCTCAGAGGACATTATCAAGAAATTGAATTTATAAACCATTCCTCATCCTAAACCTTGACCTTTAGGTTGGGTATGTGAGAATGCAAAATTGCAGGTGACAAGGAAATACATACTTAGATTTGCAATCACTGCAAACTTTCTTGATGAGGTTGAACTTGATGTAGTTTCACTTGATATATGTGGTATTCTTTTGGGAAGTCCATATCATTATGATAGGAGAGTTATTTTTCATCGCCATGAGAACAAATATAATTTGTTCAAGAATGGGATTGAATACATTGTTAGAGTGCATAACAAGAAATTGAGTTTATCTCTAGTGAATGTTGGACAAATGAAGAGGATTGTTAATGTTAGTCAGAATTTTGCATTGTTAATGTTCAAGCACAAAGATGTTGAGGAACCTAAAACCTTTCAAGGATATGAATCAAGTTTGAAATATGATTTCATTTAGGTTTCTAATTCATGTGATAATATGTTTCAGGGTCTAACAAGTTGCCTCCTAAAAGAGGTAAACAAAATGAAGTGCAATTGCAGCAAGATGCATCATTGTTGAACATTGGTGTGAACAAGAAGCCAGTGTTAAAGAATGCAAGGGTCAAAAATCAAATGAAAAAGCTATTTGACAAAGAGGACATTGGTTCTGAAATATCTTCTTATGGGTTTCATAATGTTTTGGCTTGGAGGAAGAATGGTGCATGGCATTGTCGTTCACATTTGGTGAAGAGTCAAGCCAAAAACAAGGCTAGACATGCTAAGCATCGTTATGAATATAGTGTTCAAGGTGAAGTTAACTTGAAATTGAATGTCTTCTTTGATTGAAGACTGAGGAATGAATGTTTAGATTCCTTCAAGGGCAGTTTTCTTTTCTGAAAATGTTGGGAAATTGCATCAAGATGTCATCTTTAACAACAAGACAAGGACTCCAAAATCAGGGAAAGTGATGTAATTTAATGAAAATCTCAAAGTGATAAAAACAAACAAAATGAAATGGTTTGAGGTTGGAAGGGTGAGGGAATTGTACCCTCATCTATTTTTTTACTAAATATGAGCTTTTGTAGGTCCAAAAGCTTCCAATGGGGAGGAGTGATCCATGGGATCAAATTAGTGCTCAAAATTCAAAGTGTGTGATAGAGCTCGAAACCTGAACGAACAGATAGATTTCGACAATCTGAATCCAACACAACTCATTTCACTGAAAACCAATATCGTATGCTCCCGATATCGTGTTCTGATCAAATTGCCAAACAACTAAAATTTTGAAAGTTGGGTTGCAGGGATGCCCAATCAATAATCTGTACACTGACTAGATAGTTGACTGGATATGCTGACTATGCATTTTAGGCCAGTGGTTGCTCGCCAAGTGTCCTTCATTGATTGGTCAAAATTGTGTGGTTTTCGATTGGCTATTGGTGTTTTTGATATGCACCAATTAGAGAGAGCCACATGGGCCAATTAGTGGTTTCCACGTGCCCTCTAGATAATGCATCAAAATTTTGTTTGGGATGGAACAGGCCTAGTAGGGATCAAATACAAGACCTGTCGTTGGACAACGCGGGGTCTAACCACTTCGCCACGGGTATTGCTTAACCCTTATGGTCTACATACCTTATTTAAAGTTTATTGCAAGGTGCGTTTGGGGTAAGGGCCAGGGTAAGTCTTAGCCCTTGGCCACACCCTCCACCCATGGGACCATGGTAGAGTGGGCTTGGGGCTAGGGCTTAGCCCGACCCACAAGTCTCAGCACCACATCATAAGACCACACAAAGATCCCAAAGCAGAATCGACGACAGAGGTAGAAATATTAGGGGGCTAGTCCTGGGGTCACATGACTGTTATAGGAAAATTTGGGCACATCAACCCCAGCTTCCAGATCCATATTATTAGGGTCCATCAACCCCTAATTCAGTTTTTTTCATTCCCTAATGAAGTTAACCTACATCATGCTTGCTTCCCAAGAGTTTCATGACACCATTCATCCAAAAAATGTCCCTAAGGAGATCATTGTAGGTGGCCTTCTATCTAGTGACAATGAATGGCAGGCACTACATTGTCTGGGTGCTATGCATAGCACCTGGCCTTTGTTGCACCTGCGACGAGTGAGATCCATCGAATTTTCTAAATGAGCTTATTGGATTCCTCATCCAATGGATGCTTCTAGAGGTTTCTAGAAGGATTGGGCTCACTTTTGGATGAGGAAGGAGATGAATGAACCTTAATCCATTATCCCTTTGTCCATGGAACCACTTCCCAAATATGGCAAAGCATTCATGAGGGCCATTAATGGCCTAACGCCTTCTTTTCAGCTATAAAAGGACCAGGCATTCAAGGCTGGTCTAAGGTTGAAACTTCTTAAGCTAAGGAAATGATGTTGGAAAGAGATTATTAGAGAGAGTAATGTTATCATGTCAAATTGTTGTTTCATGAGGAGAGAAGGGTTTGAAGCTGGGAGGATGACACTGAATCGGACATGCATCTACATGGGTTGTAATCTTTCCTTCTATAAATAAAGATTTCTATGCTTTTTCCCATTCATGTATAATGTGATGTATATTGTACTTTTGATTCTATAATTTTTTTAGTTAACAGATCGATATGTATGCTTTGATGGTTTTCTGTCTCGGTTTGTGTGCAGGTACCTTTCAAGCAAGTTAAGTACGGAAGGGAGTGGCGAAAGAAGTGAAAGGGAAGAGGGATCGAGCGAGAGATACAAGTTGGTTCTTTTGCTCCTCTTTCTTTTATCTGTTAGCTATAGTAAAGGCAATGGAATTACTTTAACTGTTGTTCTAGACTTGCTACTAGGTCTAGGGGTTAGTCGTTCGAAAAGACACTAAATTTTGCCTTAACAAAATGGCAGCTCTAATAGGGAGTGATTTTATCCCTTATTGTAGCTAATAAATCTCTTGGAACACTTTGACATACTTTACCCTTTGTTTCTCATTGAATTCAAGTCCAATTCACTAAAATTTGAGTCAATTTTGAGCATAAAATTGTCATTTTGTAATCATAGCACCTTTGTAACTGACACAGTGCAATTCATTGCACCCTCTGCATAGATAAAATGCTATGCATTGCACTATCTCTCACTCTGACCTGTGATGATTCCTTTTGGATCAGTTTTTCCCATCTAGGAGTTGAAACCTTAAGTCAATTTTCAGTTGTTTGAATTGTCTGTTGGATTTAGATGAGTTCTTGTCTCTGAAAGCAGTCTTTGTTTCATTGTTTCGACCCATTTTAGATTGGATTGTTAAATCTTTGTTTATGTATTTGTTTATCATTTGCAATCCTTAGTCGAAAGTAGTTTCAGTCGATTGTTTTGAAGTGTTGTAAAATCTTCCTTTATTGAATAATCGATTGGTCTATTTTGTGCATCTAATTCATATTTTCGTTTAAGTGTCGAAAATATTTGTTTCCTTAAAGTTGAAAGTGTCATTTAGTCTTCCTTTATCTTTAAGTGAAATTGTCATAAATCGACATTTGTGTGAAAAGAGCTTTTGAATCATTATGCATTTGTTTTTCTTAGTGCATAATTCACATTAAGGAGAACTGAAAAGAAAAAGAAATACATGTAATTGCATTTTAGGAGATTGAATGTGTGTGCTTGAAAGGAATGGTTAGAGAAGTGCATTAGTGAGTGCTCTTTGTTGTTTGATCCAAAAAGTACTTGTTTTCTCTATCCCTTATTAGTTAGAATTTTCATTGTTGAAAGCAAAATGGAAAGAGTGCTTCTTATTTTAGTTGCATTGTTAGGAATCTTGGAAAACATCACATGGTGAAAGCCAAAGGAAAATTATAAGCAAGATCAACCTAAAATTAACCTCAATTAACCTAAAAACGCATTGGAATTTAATGCAAACACCTAGAGCTGTCTAGGCTAGAGACGTGTTCCGGCATCTTAAAACCTAGTGGTTGTCGTTTCATTGAGGTTGGGTGATTCCTCCTCTCTGAACCGGTAAGTACTAGTACGGAATTGTGCTCCCTGTAGTGTCGTGTATATAGTGGGAGATTCGTGTAGGTCGCTACTTATGCGA
>APFE030005334.1:82312-97845 GCA_000404065.3 Pinus taeda
CCCAATAGGTTTAAATCCTTTATCCCTAGGAAGCCAAGTTTGCCGCCTTACCGATCACAATGCACCGAACACAACATTCTAGAAGACTGATTGTCGTACGGTAAATCCTTGGTAATTTCTTTTTAATTTACCACCAAGGTGTATATTGTAGTTTTGTGATTAGTTTGGTAAACCCTCTTGCTTAGTATCTCTAGAGTAGTCACTTTTGTTCCTTTTTGACTCCTTAAAAGAAAAGGTTCATCTGAGCGCTTGTCCTTTCAAGCTCATTAAACAACAAAAGTGACTAGAGTCATCTTTTATTTTTTCTCGACTCTTAAAAAATGAAAAATCAAAGTTAAGTTCTTATGTCGAAAAAATTAATTGACCGCGGATAACATCCTCCACACTTGTTTTTTAGTTGATCTTAGGTTGAAACATATGGCGACAAATCCGGAGTCCACCAATCAAGGAATTCCTTTTGATGGGAATCCTAGTCCTTTTCCTCTGTTTGGAAATATTGGCGCTCCATATATGGCTACATTGTCCCTTCTGGGATTTACCATTGGCTTGCCAGTATGGTTGTTTTCAACCTCCTTGGTTCAAAATGTCATGATTTCTCCGCAATCGAGTACACCTCCAACTAGACAAAATCAATCCCTAGTTGATCCTAAAGTTGACCCTTTGCCTTCTTCCTCGTTTGTTTCTTCCTCCCCTTCTTCCTCTTCACCTGGTGAAAGTATTAGTACTAGTAACCAGGTGGCTAAGAAGAAGAAGAAATGGAAGAAGAAGAAGAAGAAGCAAATTCAGCAGAGGGGCAACCAAGCAACCATTGCTTTGAATGCAACATCTAATGAGAAACCGTCTGTCAAGCCTCACAAAGTTTGATATCCATGCAAACTTTGTGTGGGAGACCATTTTCTTCGAAATTGTCCTGATATTCCTCAGATCTTAGAAGAATGGTCTTCCCGTTCACATTATCCTCTGTCATCAACTTCTGGAGATCATGTTGGTGACACACCATCAACTAGTGGTACTAAAGATCATGGAAAGAAGGGAAAACTCAAGTTTCCATGTAGTTTATGTGAAGGGAATCACCCCATTCACCTTTTTCCCTATCTGGATGAAGCCAAAAGAGTGTTGGATAACCGTCATGCTTCACTGCAGCGACTTCCATCTAGTTACAAGAAACTCTCCCTAAATCCTTTTCTAGTTGATGAATTGACTGACCAAAATCAACTGTCAGTTGAACCCACTCTCTCTGAAAGTGAATCCAATGAGTCTTTACCTGACCCAAATCAACAGGTCGAGGTATCTATTGACCCGATTTCACCTTAAGTAAATCGTACCGTTCCCGAAGAGAGTAAACATGATACCACTCAAGTTCTTTTTGTTTCATCATATTCAAATGAGCTTGGGGGCATTCCTCCTATTCCATCAAGACAAGAGGAAAATCCTCCAGTTCCCATAACTCAAGTGGTTAATCCTCTCGTTACTACGGTCCCCCCTCCAAGTAGTCTAGTCACTTCCTTTGATTGGAATCGATTGGCAGTATTTCGCCTTCCTTCTTATGTGCCTTTCCAAATCATAGTACAAGTTTGTAATATGATTGTATCGGGTACTATTATAGATGAAGGGGCATCAGTGAGCATCCTTTCCTCAACTGCTTCGCAAGCGCTTGGTTCGCCATCGCTTGTGCCTGTTACATAGAATCTGTTGGGTTTTAACAGAGGAATTAGTCAACCATTAGGGATCCTCCCTCAGTTACCAACTACTTTGGGATGAAAAACCATTTATTTGAACATGATGGTAGTCCCAGGCCCATTAGATTACAATTTACTTCTTGGGCGCGACTATGTTTATGACATGGGAGCTATTGTTTCAACACTCTTTTGAGTGATTTGTTTCCCGCATGAAGGCAGGATTGTCATCGTTGACCAACTTTCATTTCCCAATCCAAATATGGTTCCTAGTCAACCATCTTCCCTAAATGGTCCTTTTATACCAATGGTATCATCCCCGCCATTGGTTAATTATGTGGCAACCCGTCCCATACCTACATAAACTGACGATCAATTCAGTGATGTTGTACATTATGTACTGAGGGCATTAAAACCAGATCTCTCCTTCATGACCACTTATGAGTTGTGATCTGAGGGGTCTGAGGATAATTCCTGGTCTTGTGTCAACCTCGTTAAAAATTGAAACAAGGAGTATGGGGATAGTTCCTTATCTTGTGTCAACCTCATTAAAAAATGAAACAGTGAGTATGAGCATAGTTCCTTGTCTTGTGTCAAGCTCATTAAAAAATGAAACAAGGGGTCTGAGGATAGTTCCTTGTCTTGTGTGAACCTCGTTAAAAAATGAAACAAGTAGCTTGAGGATAGTTCCTTGTCATGTGTCAACCTCATTAAAAAATTAAACAAGGGGTCTGAGGATAGTTCGTTGTCTTGTGTCAACCTCGTTAAAAAATGAAACAAGGAGGGTCCGAGGATACTTCGTTGTCTTGTGTCAACCTCGTTAAAAAATGAAACAAGGGGCATGAGGATAGTTCTTGGTCTTGTGTCAACCTCGTTAAAAAATGAAACAAGGGTTCAAGGATAGTTCGTTGTCTTGTGTCAACCTCGTTAAAAAATGAAACGGGTCTTCGAGGATAGTTCGTTGTCTTGTGTCAACCTCGTTAAAAAATGAACCCAAGGGTATGAGGATAGTTCTTTTACTGTGTCAACCTCATTAAAAAAAATGAAACAACTCCTCCGAGGATAGTTCGTTGTCTTGTGTCAACCTCATTCAAAAATGAAACAAGGAATATGAGGATAGTTCTTTTACTGTGTCAACCTCGTTAAAAAATGAAACAGGTCCATGAGGAAAGTTCCTCGTCATTTGTCAACCTCATTAAAAAATGAAACAAGGAATCAGAGCAGAGTTCCTTGTCTTGTGTCAAGCTCTTTAAAAAATGAAACAAGGTCTCCTAGAGCAAAGTTCCAAGTCAAGTCTTTGAGTAGATCTCGTAAAATCCTAGTCGAGTCTTTCACTTGATCTCGTAAAAGAACCTTCATTCCATCAACTTGATAGCCATGAGTAGTCTACTTAGGTGAATGTAATGAAGCTTGGGGGGCATGCACCTAATGGTAAAGATAAAGTTTCCCTGTGGGTTATGTGAAGGGAATCACCCCATTCACCTTTGTCTATCTGGACGAAGCTAAAGAGGTGTTGGATAACCGTCCTGCTTCATCGCAGTGACTTCCATCTGGTTACAAGAGATTCTTCCTTTCATCATGCTGGGGGCATGTGAACCAATTTCAAGCATAGTTTTTCCTCATTTCAATTTTGTGTAAAAATGAAAATGAATCCAAGCATAGTTTTTCGTTTCGAGCTTGTGTAAACATGAAACTGAATCCAAGCACAATTCCCTATGGTTCAAGCTTGTCTAAAAATAAACCCATTTCCAGTTTAACCCTAGTGATTGCCATTCTATCAGCCTCTTTCGTCAGATGAGCCTTGGTTGTTTCCATCCCATCGCCACCATCCCTTTGGCCAATCATACACTTTCACTTGGTTGTTTTACCCTTTTTGAGGAACAATTGCAATGAGTGGTCTTATTAGCCAACCTCTTCACATAAATAAACATGTTTTGAGATGTTCCAACATCACCAGAACCAGTCGCTACCCTAGACACCACTCATTCCTCAAAATGGAGTCCTCTTTAAGCTCTTTTCAGACTCTTTAAACATGAAAAGATTGCCAAGCGCTTGCCATTTCTAGCTCGTTAATGGATTAGAATCGATATCTACCCACTATAATTTTACCCCTTTCTTCGGGCTGAGATAGATTAATTATGAAAAAGGTACTCGTTGGTCAAACATGATCAATAGGTTCTCTCTTGTATTGTTTTATGCTTTTTCAGGCTTGAGAGACAAATGTATGAAAAAGAACTTTTGGAGTTTCCTTTTAGTCCCTTTTCAGACTCTCTAAATGTGAAAAGGATCGAGTTATCTTTGTCGTTAAACTCCTTAAAAACATTAAATAGCGACAAACTTGTCCATCTAGACAAGACTGAGTTTCACCTTCGCTAGATTTGTTAAAACAACAAATAGTGATGGATTCACCCGAAGGGTGGAAGTATACAACAATCATATGTTATCCTCCTCAAGCTTGATTAAAATAAAGAGGTACTATTCAGAAATGATTGGGGAAAATGGGAAAAAGCTAGGAACACTTTATGGTAGTAGGTCGCTCTTGAACATGACATTTTCACCTCATCATCGTGACTATGTGGGTTGGGTCATTCAGCTTGATGGTTATCACACTATTGGTCTATCATACCATCCAATGCTTTGCTTTGGGTCAATGCTACCAATTCACTTTAGTGTCGCCGATATGTTTAAAGGAAGTCATTCAGTTCAAAACTTCATCCTTTATAATACAGTAAACCTTCATTTTCATGCCCGCCATTCCTGAATCTTGTGTTGTCAGTCAATGTTTCATCTCCAGAATAATTTACCTTGTTTTGTGTCATTGATGTGGGATACATCAAGGCCCACTTGCGACGAGTTTCTTCTTGTCGACATTAGCGCATCATCCAAGAAGTTGACTTAGAAACACCCCTTAAGTACCTTGAGGCTTGCATACATCAATGGCAGGTTTCTCGCTTCCGGCGATGAGTTGACATCAATGGCCTTTGACCGAAAGACTTCGTATGGTGTTCGAAATCAAATCATTTATTCACACCATGCGAAATGTACTGCAGTACCTTGAGGATCATTATCATTATCGGTGATTCCTCTCGCATCTATTAACAATTTACATCATTGGCTGGTAATCAGACGATGTCTCTCCATGTTCGACTTCAGATCATCTGTTCACATGGTTAGACTTGTACTTGAGTGAAAGCTTGGATGATATTGAAGACCCCGGATCTAGTTTCATCCATCCGGGTTGCGATATATTTTTCAGGAGTACTATATCAAATTTACAATGGCCTTACATTCATGGCCATCCACTCATGGGTCTATATCTGTAGACGACTATATTTGTACATGTAATGAAAGTTTATAAATTTGAGCATGGGTATGCCTTACCTCAGCAAAATTGTGAGAAAAAATCAAAGTATCATGAATTTATATTGTAACTGATGCAGGTCACCTTCCGGTTCAAAACCTTCTCTCCAAGTGGTAAAACATCTCACTAAACATGGTTATTTTCAACTTCATGCTTTAGGGGGCAACCGCTATAGGAAAATTTGGGCACATCAACCCCAACTTCCAGATCCATATTATTAGGGTCCATCAACCCCTAATTCAGTTGTTTTCATTCCCTAATGAAGTTAACCTACATCATGCTTGCTTCCCAAGAGTTTCATGACACCATTCATCCAAAAAATGTCCCTAAGGAGATCATCGCGAGTGGCCTTCTATCTGGCTGTAATGAATGGCAGGCACTACAATGTCTTGGTGATATGCATAGCACCTGGTCTTTGTTGCACCTGCGATGAGTGAGATCCATCGAATTTTTTAAATGAACTCATTGGATTCCTCATCTAATGGATGCTTCTGGAGGTTTCTAGAAGGATTGGGCTCACTTTTGGATGAGGAAGGAGATGAATGAACCTTAATCCATTATCCCTTCCTCCATGGAACCACTTCCCAAATATGGAAAAGCATTCATGAGGGCTATTAATGGCCTAACCTCCTCTTTTTAGCTATAAAAGGACCAGGCATTCAAGGCTAGTCTATGGTTGAAACTTCTTAAGCTAAGGAAATGTTGTTGGAAAGAGATTAGTAGAGAGAGTAATGTTAATTAATTAAATATATATATATATATATATATATATATATATATATTATATATATATTATATATATATATATAAAATAATAATAATTAATAAAAAATCATTAATTAATATTAAATTAAATTAAATTAAGTTAATGAAATAAATAAATTATAATTTAAAAATAATCAGTCGACCTAGTTCTCACTTCCTTCCTTAATAACCTATATATATAACCTAAAACATGGCTCATGGATATATCACTAAGGTTTGAAGATTATCTATTGTCGCATCCTCTGATGATGGACTCACTTGGCAGTCTGAAACGTTGGGTTCAAAAAACTCTGTAACAGGTCATTCCTCCTCTATCTAAAAATGTTATCATGTCAAATTGTTGTTTCATGAGGAGAGAAGGGTTTGAAGCTGGGAGGATGAAACTGAATTGGACATGCATCTACATGGGTTGTAATCTTTCCTTCTATGAATAGAGAGTTATATGATTTTTCCCATTCATGTGTTATGTGATGTATATTGTACTTTTGATTCTATAATATGTTTAGTTAACATATCGATATATATGCTTTGATGGTTTTCTGTCTCAGCTTGTGTGCAGGGATCTTTCAAGCAAGTTAAGTACGGAAGGGAGTGGCGAAAGCGGTCAAAGGGAAGAGGGATCGAGCGAGAGATACAGGTTGGTTCTTTTGCTCCTCTTTCTTTTATCTGTTAGCTATAGGAAAAGCAATGGAATTACTTTAACTATTGTTCTAGACTTGCTACTAGATCTAGGGGTTAGTTGTTCGAAAAGACACTAAATTTGCGTTTGGGGTAAGGGTGAGGATAAGTCTTAGCCCTTGGCCACACCCCACACCCACGGGACCGTGGTAGAGGGGGCCTAGGGCTAGGGCTTAGCCCGACCCACAAGTCTCGGCACCACATCATAAGACCTCACAAAGATCCCAAAGCAAAATCGACTACAGAGGTAGAAAGATTGGGGGGCTAGCCCTGGGGTTACATGACTCGACATATGCCAAGGTGTGCAGAGAACCGAGGGGGGCTAGCCCATGGAGGGTCAGCCCCGGGCCACATGGCCCGTCACATGACCTCATCGCTAGTGAAAGGAGCGTGCCTGACAGTTAAGCACCCATCACAGAATTTTAGGTGCTAAACACAATTCTATTGGCGGTTATATGACCACGTTGCAGTTTGTTGGGGGCCAACCGACGGGGGTGGGCGGTTTTCCCCAGCCCTTATGCACGTGCCCTCATACGACCATTATTTCCAGAAAACTGGGCATTAGTGGACAGTTTAACTGTCTGACAATTTCGCCTGTCGAGCGGGATTGTAGTCCAGATTTGCATGCCGGTTCAAGGTTTGGGGCGCTCAAGCCAAATTTCGGTCAAATTGTAGGATGACTAGCTATGAAATTGGGTAAAAACTTGTAACAGGCATACATTTCTCATTTTTTGGCCAATAATGTGCAAAAAGAACCCAGATGGAGGTTTTTGATAGTTCTAGATCCATTGGAGACATCAGTTCTATTGTTTGAGCATTGTAAAGCCATGTAAACACACTTTTGAGCACTTAATGAAAGAGGCCTTGCATTGGAAGCTATACCAGGAGATGTAGCCCAAGAGAGGGGTGAACGCATTTATCATGTTTTGTGTGATGTGTTTCAAATATGGTTATTGATCTCTGTTTGACTGTTAAAATTGTTTAAAAAACACTTGTTAATGTGTTTAGTAACTTGATCCATTACCCAAAACACATAAAATTTACTTGCAATTTGTATATCACTTTCCGTTTTCAATTACAGATCACTTAAGGTCTGATAAACCATTTCAATCTTAGTGTGCATTAATTATCATCATCTTCATCATCACTAAAATTATAAAAACTAGATCATATATTTTCACATACCCTTTAACCTTAAACCCATAAATATTTTATTCAAATACACAATATATTTTTAATTCTTTCTTATAACTTTTAAACAATTATACTTAATTTTTTTTTACAATAAATATCATATATATTAATTTAAATTTTAAAAAATAATAATACTTATTATATAATTTAAATTACTTAATTATATATGAAGAAAACTTTAAAAATAAACTAATACCAACTCCCTTAAATATATTATGTATTTTTAAATTATTTTTTTTTGTTAAATATAAAATATATAAATAAAATGTTAAAGGGTAATGGTTTTGAATGGTTAGGAAGTAGGTTTTGTATTTTTTCCACATTCAAATATTTAAATAAGATATTTAACTCCTTTTAATAATGTTATAAAGGTAGATATCCTAAGAGTGGGATCCCCAATGAATGTATCTTGAAACATCTCAAACCTTTGGTAAATGATAAGTTTGTGACTCCCCATAAGTATATTTTCGTACATCTCAATTCTCGTTAAATTACAATTTTCACTAAACATTAGTTTGTTAATTATTAATATAGACTTATAATTTTAATTTTAATTACACTTAAATAATTCCAACCAATTACAAATTTTCTAAATTTTAAAAATTTATTATTTTTTTAAATAAATTAAAATTACAATATAACCTGTATTTTAGTAGGCAGTAGTCTATAACGCGCGACTTTTTGAAAGCTTTTTCCGGCCGGATTTTTCCGGTCAAAATCCGGCAGCAATTCATTTGGAATCCCAAGTTTGATAGCTAGTTTTCTGGCACAATCATGGCTCCTAGGGGTTTTTTTAGGACGCTGAATCCAAATATGCAGTTAAAAAACCATTTTAACTGCTAAAAAATCAAGATTTAACCTCATTTCTTCCGCCAGATTCCGTCACCGGAATCTCCAAAAAGTCGCATTATAGACAACTCCTTTTAGTATTTACAAATTGCTAGCGTATAAGTTAGCAAATATATTTTATTATTTAAATTGAAAAAGGAATATAAAATTTATTTGAAATTACGATATTTAGAAAGAAAATAAGAATGCAGTCATTAAATTATTGGTGTATAAATTAATTAATTTAACTTATCATTTGAAAAATATAAACATTAAAATTATAGAAATTTTGAAAATATAAATATTAAAATGAAGGGGAAAAAATAAATTTAGAATATAAATAAATCATTAAAGATTTTTGTTTTTTTTAAGAATAAATATTTAATAAAAAATAAATAATTATAAAAGTATATCAAATATTTTTGTATATATGTTATATAATTAATGTTTAATAAGTTTTAAATGTTAAATTAGTAAATGACTATTTTTCTTTAAAAAGTAATATGATATGGTATTAATTTGAAAAGGTATTATCTAAATGTATAATTAAGAAATATAAACAAGTGCTTGATGAGAAGCATGAATATGTACGGTTGAAGAAATGAGCATTAGAGAAACATATGTAATAGAAGTGAAGCATGCTATAGTATAACTGTAATTACTGAGTAAGAGTAAATGTTTTTTTTTTTTTTGGGAGAATCAATGCCATAAGAGTGTTAATTTGATTATAAAAACATTTAAATATTTCTAAAACCATTTAGGAGTATTGGTTAAACATGAACAATGGTCAACTCGAAGCATGAATGGTAAGCCTACATGGAAGGAAAAAGCACGAGAAAATATGGTATATGGTAAAAGTTATGCACACTGAGTATGGTTTAAGTATGGTTAAGACAAGAAAACTTGATACATGCATGATATAAATTGCATGTAACAATGATGAGGGCAATGCATGTTTATGACGAAGGAAGAGATATAAGGGAAGCTAAAAGTTGTAATGAAACTAAAGAGATGGAAAATGATCTGAAGAGATTTAGGGGAAGCTAAATCAATAGAATGAATGTGAAATAGTTTTAAAAGGAAGATGAATAATTTTAGGGAGTTGGACACTCACTAGATGAGAAGGACAAAATCATGATTGTTAACATAATTGGGTTGGTAGTAACTTACAAGTCCATAATCAGTTCTAGGAAATATTTTGTAAGTGTAGAGTATTTTGTTAGTGTAGAGTTTTCGCCAAGAATCAAAGTAGAGTGTTAAGGCAAATTTTGTAAAGTTATACATGTATCTTCATTTTTAAAAATGAGAATGAGAAAACCTTTATTTTAAACTGTAGTGTGATGTGAATATTGGTTTAGTGACTCAAATAAGCATTTAATTTTCCATTACATGTCTTTGCTCAATCTCTCTATTTGAGATTGTTGTAGGTATTCTATCCAATATAATATATTGAAGAATTAGGCCCATTGCATCCATGAATGCACCAGTCACCCCTTCCCCTTCAATCAATCAACCCAATCACCTTTATTAAGATTTGGCCCCTTACTTCGGTTTGTCATTATTTCCTTAATTATCCTTCATAAGATTCAACTACCTAACCCTATATCAAAGCATTCACCTTAACCTTAATCATTATATAAAAGATATATTTTCAAATTACATAACTCACCTAATTAAAAAAATTAAAAATAAATAAATAAATATACATTAATATATACCATTCATATAAATAATTATATATAAAACATATACACTCATATATACCATTTATATAAATAATTACGTCATAAGGCGTTTCCCTCTGAAAAGAACTCTTCTCTCATATTACGTGTACATTTGTGTGTCCTTGATTTAGGTGTTAGACAATTAAAATAGTTTGAGTCATTGGATTTATTCAACCAACATTAAATTAGTTACAAATTTAGTTATAAGACTGGTTACATAGGAAGAATGCAGTAGGTATCTGTCCAATCATCTTCATCCTAGGTTCTGCCAACAAGCAAACAACAATGGCGTCAAGATTTCTTACAAGTTGAGGGGTGACTATGCCAAGCTCAATTTTCCTCACTTTAAATTCCACTTGGAATCGAATTCCTTCGCGTGGTAATTTTGTGTTGCCATCGTCCGTTGATGCCTGGTAATTCCATGCTTGCACTGTTTGTTGATGCCAAGCTACAAGCAATTTTCCAAAGCTTGAAACAACCTTTGGTAAGCATGTCTAAGACTGAAGAATTAGAAGAAATTTCATGTGCATATGATAATTCAAGCTCTCTTGGGTCGGTGCGGGATGAAGATTCAAAGAAGAATGATGTTGTGTTTATCAAGTCCAGAATTTGGGGGGTTTTCAATGCAAGCGTGCAGGACGTGTTCGAGGACTCTGCATCAGCTCGTCTTCTCCTTCCAATGGAGATGCGAGGTTGGAGAGTTTGAATGTTTGGAAGAACTTAAGAATGCCATAGGATTCTCTAGTCTTCGAAAATTCTAAAGTCTTGTGTTCTTCGTCATCATTTTTCCCCAACTTACCATCAAACGACTTCGGCCACTTTGATGGCTTGGTATGGCACCCGACGGCTTCACCACTCTGATGGCCTGGTATGGTGCCCAAGTTTTCAAGGGAAAAACCAGTGCAATGGGGAATCCATTGAATTGGCCATGGTTTTGCAAAGGAGTTTATATTTATCATCTTCATTTTCGATCTCATTATTTTCGGCTTCACAGTGGCCGCAGAGCATAGGAGGAGCACTAGAGTCGTGACTCCTGACGAGGAAACTTTCTGGCATGTACAATTGATACATCTTTACTTGGTATGGAGTTGTGACCTCATCTCAATTTGTTTTTATTCTTATTTTCTGTTGTCCATTCTTCTAGCAAGATTTTTATCCTTACCTCTAAATTGGGCTTTGCTTTTTTAGTTTCATAGGGTTGGATTGTTGTTTGATCTTGAATTTTTATATGGATCGGCAATGCTCTAAGTGTTCTAAACAGGGACATAGATTTTATCTCTGTACTAAGATGCTAGGGAATATAGATTTGATCACTAACCCTAAAAAAAACAAGTGCCCGGATAGATGAGGGTTTAGATTTCCAAGTCTTGTCAGTCACTAGAATTTGGGAGTTTTCAATACAAGCGTGCAGGATGTGTTCAAGGAATCTGCATCCAGCTTCAATCCACCATATGGGTCGGAACCCTCTGGGTCCCAAAGGTTAGCCCATGATGCTTCATGGCAACGACCTGTCAAAGTCGGCTAAGTTTTACAAAGGCGTGAGGCAGTGCCACTGGGGTAAATGGGTTGCAGAGATCAGGTTACCCACTTCCTTTGTAATTTATTCATTTATCAATTTATGTATCATAATGTTGAATGTATACAAAAGTTTACCATCTTCCTCTATAATTTATTCATTTAGCAGTTTGTGTATCAATGTTGAATGTATCGTTTGTCAATTTTTCCTTCCGTATTTCACACTGCATATAAATTACTAAGATTTATAATTAATATCACATACCCACCAAACTTTAAGTTTCAGATGACATGCCCAATCATGATAAATGTGATGTAGAATAATAGATGCAATGTTATCAATACCCTCCAAACTTTAAGTTTCAGATGACATGCCCAATCATGATAGATGTGATGTAGAATAGCAGATGCAATGTTTTCTTGTCAGATAGTGCATCATGGTATGGAGGGAACTTATTCTTCTCTATTTTCTTACAAAACTCTAATCCCTAGTATAATTAATTTCATGCATAATATTGGAGTCATGGTGAGTGATGGCTCAGAGAAACAAATTTCTTTACTCATTTCCTTTTTTGTCTTGATCAATAGTTCCAATACCACTTGACCTGTTCTCATTCATTTGAAAATTTTATGGTGATTGAGGAGTCAGGGAAACAAATTTATCGGCTTCAATCCACCATATGGGTTGGAACCCTATGGGTCCCAAAGCTCAGCCCACAAAGCTTCATGGCAGTGGCCTTTCAAAGCCAACTAAGCTTTATAGAGGCTTGAGGTAGCACCATTGGGTTAAATGGGTTGCAGAGATTAGGTTACCTAGAAATAGAACTAGGTTGGTTGGGGACTTTTGATACTGCAGAGGAGACGACCATGGCTTATGACAAGGATACTTAGAGGCTGAGGGTGACTGTGCTAGGATCAATTTTCCTCACCGTAAACGCCATTTGGAAGCAAATTTCTTCGACCCCTGGAATGGTAATTCCCTGGTGCCATCGTTTGTTGATGCCAAGCTACAATAAATTTGCCAAAGCTTGAAACAACCTTTGGAAATCATGTCTAAGACTGAAGAATCAAAAGAAGTTTCATGTGCATATGATAATTCAAGTTATCTTGGGTCAGTGCGGGATGAATATGCGAAGAAGAATGATGTTGTGTTTGTCAAGTCTGAGACTTGTGTTTCTAATAGTAGTGATGATTCCACCATTACAACATTTAATTCAACTAGGGAATCAAAATCTCCTTTCGCTTCCAAGTCGGCGACACAGGCAGAGACAAAAATGGATACTTTGTGTAGCATGTCATCCTTCTCGGTTTCCTCGATATGGGAATATCTTGACAATTATTTGCTCAATATTCCTTCTCTGGACATGGAAATTAACTAGGATGTGCTCTCCTAATATGATAATTTCTTGTACTAGTGTATAATTAGCATTCAATGGTTGCAATTTTTAGTATGATGGGTTGTGCCTAAACATGTTGTTATTAGATAGATAAATAAATACCATCTTCCTCTGTAATTGATTCATTTACCAGTTTGTGTATCATAATGTTGAGTGTATACATAAGTTTACCATCTTCCTCTGTAATTTATTCATTTACCAGTTTATGTATCATAATGTTGAATGTATCACTCGTCAAATTTTCCTTCCGCATTTCAAATTGCATATAAATTACTGAGATTTATACTTAATATCACATACCCACCAAAATTTAAGTGTCACATGCCGAGTCATGATAGATGTGATGTAAAATAACAGATGCAATGTTTTCCTCTCAAACAATGCATCTTAGTATGGAGGGAACTTATTCTCCTCTCTTGTCTTTCAAAACTCTAATGCCCAACATAATTAATTTCATGCATAATATTACTTGTATAATATTGGAGTCATGGTGAGTGATGGCTCAGAGAAACAACTTTCTTTAGTCATTTAAAATAGCAATATGTTACAGTAAACAACGATAAAGATAATAGTTATGTTTTTGTTGAGGAAGATAATAGTTAGTTATGCCTTACGGCATTTTCTTTGCAACATCTGGTGCAACTGCTAGTTATATATAAATAAAACTAACTCAATGCAAACAAAAATACCCAACCACAAGCGTAACGTGACCAACGAAAGAAAGGTAGGAAGACTTACAACTACCTAAGAGCTTTAAAAATCATTATCCCTCCTCAAACCTTCAAGCTACCATATTACTTACTAAGTATATAGCAATTCTAAGTTGGAGTTTGCTCAAGATATTAGGTTGAAGTTCAACCAAGTAAGATGTTGATAAAGTTGATTGGATTGTTTTTGTGTCTAGGAAAAATGGTTTTTTTTTTTTTAAAGAGTTTGTTTAATTAATGGGCATACAATATTTTATGTTTAGGTATATTTAAATATTTAATTTGAATATTATTTTAAGTTAACAAATTTAATGAAGATACTATTTATAATTACAATTAGTGTAGTCATATAAATTAAATGATTGGTAAACATTTATAGATATCAATTCATTATAAACAACAAAACACGTCATGATACATATGGCATTGCTAAAATTGAAAAATCATAAAAATTAACTAAAGTCTAATTTTATTTAAATAACGATAATTATTATTTTTTTATTAATTATAAAACAAGTTAATACATGTATTAAACATATGTAGATTTAAAAAAACATATAACAAGATTCTTATGAATGAAGATTTTTAACATAGGATTTTTTACAATACTACTAGCCCAAAAAACTTTAACTCAATTCATATTACACTTCTTTATATGACATTTTTTTAATTAATCAATTTAATTAAAAGGGTGGAAATGATATAAATATTTTTAAAATAAATCTCAACCTTTGATTTGCAATATTCTAGAATATGTTATGAAGGTTAAATCCCTACCACCCGCTTAATAATTAAATAAAATTCCAAAAGATCTATTTTAAAATAGATATAACTATCAACATAAAGAAAACATATCTTAATTTTTTTATAAAACTTCCCCCAAAAAACAAAGATCTTAACTTTTGTTATGATCGACAATATATTATCCAACATTAATAACAAAAATAACTCATTTTTCATAATTAATATACTATCCAACATTAATAACAATAACAAAGATTAACTCGTCCTTCATAATTAAATAAGATTAAAAATTATAAAATTTATTAACACTTAAACTAATTATAACAAATTTAATGTTAAGTTTTTTCTCTACACACACAAATATAATAAATTCAAATATTTTTTTAAAGAGTAATTTACATTCTATTGATAAAACTATTATTAATGTTTAGGAGATGTATAAAATGTATAGTATGACAATGATGATGATTATTAATGTTCACTGAGATTGATGAGGTCTATCGAACCTTAAGAAAAGAAATTAATTGAGACTCTTTGGAATATTATTTCTATAATCAAATAGAAGGGAGAGGAGCGTTTCGAGGTCACTATAATTATCCTCGATGAAGAAGTCAAGAAGGTTGGAAGTTTGGCAGATGCTTTGGAAATGAGAACATGTGTGAGTGAGGGTTAGACAATCCAAGAGAAAGTGTTTTTCGTCTTCAATTCTATTACTGTCACACACCTGACAGATTCTTTCTTCCTAGGGTGTTTTGGGGATATGCTAATGTTAAGAAACCAGCTCACAAAAAGATTGAAAGATAGATCAACGCCTTAGAAATAAGCCTCTTCGAGGGGGCAACCTCCTTTACATTACACAAATGAGCAATTCTTGGATGATACAAATGACAAGACCTCCTTTCTATATATAGGAGTCTAAGGAGTCATAATATAATCAGAGCTGA
>APFE030005334.1:113332-140447 GCA_000404065.3 Pinus taeda
GAAATGATAGTTTTGAACATTTTTTGTAGCAGTTACATTAAAAATGGTCAAAATTAAGTTTTAAAGTTGAGGTTTTATGATAGGCTTATTCTAATTAATAGATGAAATCACCTTTTTGAGAATCATATGTTTTAGTTGTTTAAAATACAAACTCCCAATCTATCAGGAGATTTTTGGGATATCGAATTTACTTATATATTCAAAATTATATTCTAAAAGACAAAAATCACAATTTTGTTCGATATTATATTGCTAAATTCTTCTCAAAAAACCATTTTGTCTATTAATTAGACTACATTGTGATATATTTACAAACTTTTAATTTAAAGATATGTTTTTTTTTTTTTATGACAAAAATCAATTTAATGAATTTTAAAATTTTGTTTGGGGGGGGGTAGGGGGGGGGCAGAGAGAAATGATAGTTTTGAACATTTTTTGTAGCAGTTACATTAAAAATGGTCAAAATTAAGTTTTAAAGTTCAGGTTTTATGATAGGCTTATTCTAATTAATAGATGAAATCACCTTTTTAAGAATCATATGTTTTAGTTTTGTGTGTGGGGTGGGGCGGGGGGAAAAATGATAGTTTTGAACATTTTTGTAGTAGTTACATTAAAAATGGTCAAAATTAAGTTTTAAAGTTCAGGTTTTATGATAGGCTTATTCTAATTAATAGATGAAATCACCTTTTTGAGAATCATATGTTTTAGTTGTTTAAAATACAAACTCCCAATCTATCAGGAGATTTTTGGGATATCGAATTTACTTATATATTCAAAATTATATTCTAAAAGACAAAAATCACAATTTTGTTCGATATTATATTGCTAAATTCTTCTCAAAAAACCATTTTGTCTATTAATTAGACTACATTGTGATATATTTACAAACTTTTAATTTAAAGATATGTTTTTTTTTTTTAATGACAAAAATCAATTTAATGAATTTTAAAATTTTGTTAATCTTATAGTGAAATTTCTTTTAAATTTTGGCAAACCTCATTTATGTCATCTTTTACTTTATATGAAACTTGGATTATGATAAAATTGTTATATAATTTTAAAAATATAATCTTATATCAAATTTTATTTATTATAACATTCATTTTATATATATATTAATCTATTAATATTAATTTTTAGAAGCGTTATTATGTTAATTTATGGAATGTTGATTTTCAATAATTATCAACACTATATTTATTATCATATAAAACTGAGAAAAATAATAATATAAATATAATTAATTTATCTAAATTAAAAGATGTTTTAAAGTTTCAATAATTAAATTATACAAAAGCATAAGTGTGCAACAAATAATTAATGTTGACCTCATTCTATATAGTTTCTTTTTTTCCATAGCTTGAAAATTTGTATTTTTGTTATTGTTGATCTTGTGAGTGGGACAATTATTTGCTTGTTGATCTTGATTACTTATGTCAACCTAAGAGTGGAGATTTCCAGAGTCTTTCATATTGCTAAAATTTCAGAAAGGGAATCTTGTTGTCCTCTTTATTGAGTTTGTACCCATTTCAAACTTATTATGGTTGTTTAGTGCATCTATTAGAAAAAAACACTTTCTTATTGGTGTTGACCTTCCTATCCTCCATATTAGGTTTTCACCTATTTCAAAATTGTTGAGATTGTGGCATGCATGTGTGTCTTGCTTTTATTTATTCGATTTTTGTAAAATGTGCTTCCTTAGTGGTTTTCACCTTGCCATCATCCATATTGAGTTTGAATCCATTCTAAAGTTGTTGAGATTGTGTTGGCATGTATTTCTTAGAAAGATACTTTGCAATGTTGACATTTCTATTTTCGAGAACATTGAGACAGTGCCATGCATGTGTTGCACACTCATGTCAATTTCAATGTTAGAAAAGGTGGTTGCATGGTGGTGTTGAATTTGTTGTCTTCCATATTGAGTTTGCACTAATTCCAAAGTTATTGAGATTGTGCCATGCATGTATTGCTTACTTGTGGTAATTTCATTGTTAAAAGGGTTCTTGCTTGTACCATGCTATCCTCCATATTATGTTTGCAACCATTCTAATGTTCTTGACAATAATGCATGCCAATTTCATTGTCAGTAAATGTATTGACCTTGGTATTATCCATATCGAGTTTACACAGATTTTAATGTTCTCGAAAATAAAGCATGTCCATTTCATTTTCAAAAAGATGTTTGCTTGGTGGTGTTAGCATTGTCATCTTTCATATTGAGTTTGCACCCATTCCAATTTTTTTAATAACAATGCATGCCAATTCCATTGTTGCAAAATTTCCTTGGTAGGCGGTGTTATTCTAACCTCCATATTTAGTTGCACGCATTCCAACGTTCTCCAGAATAACTTTAAAACATGTTCGCTTGGTAGTCTTGACCATGTGATCTCCCATATTAAGTTTTCACACATCCCAATATTCTTGAGAATAAGAGGCGCAAAAACCTAAGGAGTTGTCTATAATGCGACTTTTTGGAGATTCCGGTGACAGAATCTAGTGGAAGAAATGAGGTTAAATCTTGATTTTTAAGCAGTTAAAATGGTTTTTTAACTGCATATTTGGATTCAGCGCCTTGAAAAACCCCTGGGAGCCATTGATTGTGCAGAAACTAGCTATCAAACTTGGGATTCCAATGAATTGCTGCCGGATTTTGACCGAAAAAATCCACCAGAAAAGCTTTCAAAAGTCGCGTTATAGACTACTGCAAAACCTAATTTGCTTGGTAATTCACTTGGTAGTGTTGACCTTGTGATCTCCCATATTTGGTTTGGACACATTCGAATATTCTTGAGAATAAGAAGCACTCACTTGGTAGTGTTGACCTTGTGATCACCCATATTCGGTTTGGACACATTCCAATATTCTACACATTCTAATATTCTTGAGAATAAGAGGCACAAATTTTATTACGGAAAATTTTTCTTGCCATTTTGACTTTGCTATCGTGCATATAAAATGTGCACACATTTCAATATTCTTAAAAATAATACACCATTACATAAAACTACATGTCATATTAAATACATCATATTCATAGATTGTTAATAATAACCTTGCTATCCTCTAAATATAATTTTCATTCCTCTGAAAATTATTGAAATTTTAAAATTGATCATTATTATAAGAAATTAAACAATCACAAATGATTATAAAATATATTGGTAAAAAATATATTTACTTATTAAATAAAATTAGAAAAAATAAGTAGTTTGGAGAGTAAAGTTGATTATAAATTTATTTCGCACAATCAGCAAAGATGGTTATTGGTTTTCCTAAATAGTTAGAATGAGTGCCTACACTAAATATTTACTGATTCTCCAGCAACTAGACACTGCCTCACCCTTGTGTAGTGACCATGGATCTTTTTCAAATCCTACCCACCGCAAAAGGAACCAATCACACAACAAAACAATCGATGATTTGTTTTCCATGAGGGTTTCCTTTGCACAAATTGCCAAACACAAGCCAATTGGTATGTTTTCCATTCGTTAATGGCGGCGCCTCATTTATGCGATTATGTGATGATTTTTCCCTCTAGTTTCTTCCATTAAGATAGGAGTTATGATTTGAGTTTTCGTTCATATTTATTTCGATCTCAGTCACATTTTGTGGCACCGTACTTCGTTCGATCTGTCTCCGTTGTGGTTGTCACCTGGGTTCGATCCGGTTGTGAGCAGCGTCGAACAACTGATAAGAAGGGTGTAATTATGGTACATGAGTCTTTCGCTTGTTTGAGTGCTGTGATATTATGTGTTCGTCTTGTGCCTGGCTTTGTAGATTTTCAAACAGTCTTCAAACGTAAACATTTGGTTATATCGGTTATTATCCTAATGAATCGAATCAAACCAAATAATTTGTTCATGAAATCAAATTTTCGAAAGCCAGTGGTATCAGACTATATTTGGCTAGCTGTAGTGCATCAGATTATGGAGGATTTTGTTGTTATTCCATGGTAAATAGGTCGACAGTGTTTGCTAAGAGTGCCTTACGACTCCCATTAAAACCTCAGAGTTGTTTGCACAATCTGGGAGGCTACTGTGAACCATCCCAAGTTCTATGAAGACAGAAAAAAGTTTGCGACTTCACAACAATGTATATGTTTAGTGGAATTCCCAGAATATCCTGATTACCCTGATGATGATCTAGAATTTGTCGCTGAGAAATGTTGAAATTGTAATTTCAACTGCCGCTATAGTTGAACAGTGGCGCACAGTTAATGCCGGAAACCAGGTAGTTTTTCCCCGCACCTTTCACGCAGAGTGGTATTTTCCGAGGGGGCTCCGATCACATTCGCTGATCGACACGTGGCGACAACATTGTTCCAAAACCACCCGTTCCCTGGCAGGTAAAGTTCGTGCGATTGGGAGCTCCCGGGGATTGCACTCAACCATATGATTAGATCAATGGTTATGGCAGCAGGGTACATGGTTCTTGGTTATCAGGCTGACCACCGTGAAGTTTTGTTTTGACCGCCAGTGCTCCACGTGAAGTAATTAATTGAATTTATTGCATTCGTAAATTGTCGGTAAATGTTGGTAAGATCATTAATTTTAATGTTTTTTTTTACACGGAAGTATGGTCACATAAAAAAAGTCTTATTGTTATTTTTTTTGGTTATGTTGTTTATTGTATATGTGAAGCAAAAAAAATGAACGCAGTAGTGTGAGGTAGTTTGAGAGGCGCAGCAGCCCGAGATAAAAGAAAAAAAATTGTTGGGAGATTGAAATGTATTGCAATGAAGTGAACTGCGTAGCACTGTGAATTTTTTTTGAAATGTAATGTAATGGAAATGCACCAGCATATGTAATGAATTACATTTACAGAAGTAAATGCTATAAGTTTTTATTTACGCAACAATGTGTTAATTTTTGAAGAAACAGAGTATTGCTCTCTATTGCAGAGACAGAGTAAATTTTTTTTTGGAACTGGTGTAATCTCTCTGTTTGTAGTTGGTAATTTTGATTAATGACTACAAGTTTATTTTGGTGTGTGAAACTATGTTCTTCATCTCCAGCAAACAAATTTTTGATCCTGTGGAAAAACAAAGCATTTTCTCTGTTCAGATTTTTGTTTGAAATTACCAGAAATTTCCAACATGGTATAAGAGCTTGTCCAGGCTCTTTGAAGGTGTCAAAGAAGCCGAAGGAAGGATTTCTTGCTGTAGCAGCGTCTCCAGCAGAGTGAAGACTCAGTTAAGAAATATACAAAGGTATTTCTCAAGTTTTTTTTGTGTTGTTGTTGAAGACAGTCAGTGATTTTTAAATACAGTCAAGTATTTTGAAGCATAGTTTAGAGTGCAAGAATGAGTGGCTCCACCACCAGCATCATCACTAGCATGGGTATCTGTAATACCCAACTCCCATAATTTAATGGGAAAAACTATGACTATTGATCAATAACCATAAGAGCCCTGTTTGCCTCACAAGACTTATGGGAATTTGTTGAAGATGGTTTTGAAAAACCAGCAGATGAAAATGAGTTTAATAATTTAACTCAAGTAGAGAAATATTTGTTGAAGAGCTATAAGAATAAGGATTCTAAAGCCCTCCTCTTCTTATATCAAGCAGTGCATTAGAGTGTATTTCCGAAGATAGCAATAGCCAAGACATTCAAAGAAGCATGGAAGACTCTCAAGACAGCCTATTAAGGCATGGAGAAAGTGAAGACAATGACACTACAATTGTTGAGGAGAGATTTTGAGAATGTATGCATGAAGGAGTCAGATAATATTGACTCATTCTTCACACAGGTGATTGGTCTCGTCACACAGATAAGGTCTCATGGAGAGATTCTTGAAGAAAGGAGGATTGTGGAGAAACTATTGGGGGTCCTACACTCAAAGTTTGATGTGATTGTCACCACCATAGAAGAGACAAATGATCTCACAAATTTCTCAGTTGATGAACTATATGCATCACTGATAACACATGAATGGAGATTGAGTAGAAATAAAAACTCATCTCTAGAGCAAGTCTTTAAGACCCAGATGTCCTTTGGAAGAGGAAGAGGTCAAGGCAGAGAAAACAAGAGAGGAAGAGGTAGAAGCCAAAACAAAGGTGGAAGAAACAGTCCAGCAAATGCTCAAGGAAGAGGCAGCGATCCAAATCAGAACCAAGACAAGGGCAACAGCCAACAAAGTGGACAACATGATGCTCAAGGACAAAGGTATGATAAATCCAATGTCCAATGTTATTATTGTAAAACATATGGGCATTATGCAAATGAATGTAGGAAGAAGCAGCATGATATGAATAATAAATCTAGTGCAAATTTCACTAGAGAAAATATCAGCCAAGATAATTTGTTGTTAGCTTGTAATATATTTTAAACAAAGAGTGATGATATATGGTTTCTAGAATCCGGTTGCAGTAACCATAGGACAGGAAACATAGCATTGTTTTATAAGTTAGATCAGAGTGTGAAGTCACAAGTCACACTTGGGATTGATAGTAAAGTTTTTGTTATGGAAAAAGGAGAGGTAAATATTTTAAAAAAGAAAGGTGAAAAGAAAACAATGGCAGATGTCTATTATGTTCCTAGAATGAAATGTAACCTCTTAAGTATTGGACAACTTGTTCAAAAGGGGTACAATGTTTTCTTTGAGAATGATGTATGCACCATCATGGATAGAAAACCCAACAAACGATGTATTGCTGAAGTGAAAATGACAAGGAACAGGATGTTCCCTCTCAGGATAAAAGCAGTTTTGAAAGATGGGGTAGAAATTGCAGCAGTTACACAAGAGGATTTCCAAAGTGAACCAAAGGATGAAAATTGGTTGTGGCACTTGAGATTTGGACATCTCAACTTTGGAGGTCTTAACTTGTTGGACATAAAAGGAACAGTAAGAGGATTACCATTGATAGAGAAACTAGACAGCCTTTGTGAAGGTTTTATCTTGGGGAAACAACACAGAGAAAGTTTTCCATCAGGGAAAAGCATAAGGACAAAATCACCCTTAGAGATTGTCCACTCAAATTTATGTGGATTGATGCAAACTCCATCACTTGTAGGCAGCCTCTATATACTAACATTCATTGATGATTTCACTAGAAAAACTTGGGTTTATTTCCTGAAGAACAAAAGTGAAGTGTTTGAAAATTTTCGAAATTTCAAAGCACTTGTAGAAAACCAAAGTGGGTTGCATATCAAAGTTCTAAGAACTGATAGAGGAGGTGAGTATATCTCCAAAGAATTTCTACAATTTTGTAGAGAAAATGGAATTCATAAAAAATTTACCACTAGGTACACTCCGCAACAAAATGGAGTAGTCGAAAGGAAGAATAGGACAATCATGGATATGGCGAGGAGTATGTTAAAGGCAAAGCATTTGCCAAATGATTATTGGGCTGAAGTTGTACATTGTGCAACGTACATTTTGAATAGATGTCCTACAAAAGCAGTCATGAATAGAGTGCATGAAAAAGCATGGAGTGGGAGAAAGCAAGAAGTCACCCACATCAAAGTTTTTAGATGTGTGGGTTATGCACACATTCCAGATCAGATAAGGAAGAAGTTGGATAGCAAAGGGGAGAAATGTATTTTCATTGGATACGGTGAGGAATCCAAAGCTTACGGGCTGTATAACCTGTCCACCAAGAAGTTTTTTGTGAGTAGAGATGTTCAATTCATTGAGGAGGAAGTTTGGGATGGAAGCATAGAGAAAAAAATGAATGTTAAAAGTTATTTGTCACATGATGAAGATGATGAGAAGATGGCTGAAACACATCCCCAAACAACAACATCAAGACAAGGGCAACAAGCGAAAACCTTGAGGAGAAATGAAAGTGCTTCTCCAAGCACATCACAAGGAGGAAATTTAAGTGCTTCTTCAAGCACTTGTACATCAAATAAAAGAGGTAAGAAGTTCAGAAATTTAAGTGACATTTATGATGAGGGTATGAATTCTTTGTTTGCTTTATATTGTCATGTTGATGACTCTATTCATTTCGAAGATGCAATCAAGGATAAGAAATGGATAGAAACTATGGATGAGGAGATCAATACCATAGAAAGAAACAAGACATGGGATTTAGTTGAACTACCAAAAGGAAAAGAAGTCATTGGAGTTAAATGGGTTTACAGGACCAAGAGTAATGTTGAAGGAAAAATAGAAAGACACAAAGCAAGACTTGTTGTCAAAGGATATAAGCAGCAGTATGGGAGACACTGTGAGGAAACTTTCGCACCGGTTGCTAGAATGGAAACCTTGAGAGCAATGTTGTCCATAGCAGCACAAAACAAGTGGAAAGTTTACCAAATGGACGTGAAGTCAGCATTCCTAAATGGAGTTTTAATGGAAGAGGTTTACATTGAACAACCTCTAGGCTATGAAAAGAAAGGCCAAGAGCACAAAGTGTGCAGATTGAAGAAAGATCTTTATGTGCTGAAGCAAGCACGAAGAGCATGGTACAATAGGATAGAGTCCTATTTACTGGAAAATGGATTTGAAAAATGTGAGGGAGAACCCAGCCTCTACATCAAAGAAAAGAATGGTAAAATACTAATTGTTGTGTTATATGTTGATGATGTTATTTTCATAGGCAACGATGATTATGTCTCTGAAAATTTCAAAACAGTCAGGAAAGAAGAATTTGAAATCACTGACATGGGTTTGCTGAGATACTTCTTAGGAATAGAACTGGAACAAAATGGAAATGAGATTTTTATTTCACAAGAGAAATATGCAAATGAAGTGCTAGAAAGATTTAATATGCAGGACAACAAGGCAGCAATCACTCCCACAATGATGGGATTAAAACTCAGCAAAGAGGACAGTAGCAAGGATTTTGATCCTAGTTTGGACAAGAGCATAGTTGGCAGCCTCATCTATTTGACTGCAACTAGGCCGGATATAATGCACGCTGTTAGTTTATTTTCCAGATTCATTGACAGGCCAAAAGAAGCACATTGGCAGGCAGCAAAAAGGATTTTGAGGTATGTTAAAGGTACTAAAAGGTTTGGCATTTTATATACTACTTCAGAATGTTCAGATTTAATTGGACACACTGATAGTGATTGGGCCGGAAGTGTAGATGATCGGAAAAACACATCTGGTTATGTTTTTCACATGGGTTTAGGAGTTGTTTCATGGGCTTCTAAAAAGCAGCCTATTGTGGCGTTGTCTACAGCGGAAGCAGAATATGTGGTAGCTACAATAGCAGCACGTCAAGTAGTTTGGATGAGAAGAATGTTAAGGAGTTGATGCCAAGAACAAACAAAAGGAACTGTGATTTTTTGTGACAATAGCTCATCTATTGCATTATCTAAGAATGTTGTGTTTCATAAGAGAACGAAACACATTGATACAAAGTTTCACTACATCAGGGAATTGGTAAACACTGGAGAAATTGTTTTAAAACACTGCAGAACTCAGGAGCAGGTTGCAGACATTCTGACCAAGCCTTTGGGATAGAAAAGTTTTGAATTTTTGAGGAAATGTCTAAATATGACTGATAGCCTAGTAGTTGACATTAAAGGGGAGTGTTGAAATTGAAATTTCAATTTCCACTACAGTTGAACAATGGCGCACAGTTAATTCCGGAAACCAGGCAGTTTTTCCTCGCACCACCTTTCACGCAGAGTGGTATTTTCCCAGGGGGCTTCGATCACATTTGTTGATCGACACGTGGCCACAACACTGTTCCAAAACCACCCGTTCCCCAGTAGGTAAAGTTCATGTGATTGGGAGCTCCAGGGGATTGCAGTCCACCGTCTGATTAGATCAACGGTGATGGCAGCAGGGTACATGGTTCTTAGTTATCAAGCTGACTACCATGCGATTGACATGAAGTTTTGTTTTAACCACCAGTTCTCCACGTGAAGTAATTAATTGAATTTACTACATTCATAGATTGTCGGTAAATGTTGGTAAGATCTTTAATTTTAATGTTTTTTTTATACGGAAGTATGGGCACATAAAAAAGGCCTATTGTTATTTTTTTTTGGTTGTGTTGTTTATTGTATATTTGAAGCAGAAAAAAGAAATGTAGTGTGAAGTAGTTTGAGAGGCCCAGCGACGCGAAAAAAAATAAAAAATAAAAAATAAAATAAAATAAAATAAATAAATAAATTGTTGAGAGATTGAAATGTATTGCAATGAAGTGAAGTGCGCAGCACTGTGAATTTTTTTTGAAATGTAATGTAATGGAAATGCACCAGCATATGTAAGGAATTACATTTACAAATGTAAGAAGTTTTTATTTACACAACACTGTGTTAATTTTTGAACAAACAGAGTATTGCTCTCTCTTGCAGAGACAAAGTAAATTCTTTTTTGGAACTGGTGTAATCCCTCTGTTGGAGGAAGAAATTTGTAGCTGACAATTTTGATTAATTAATACAAGTTTATTTTGGTGTGTGAAACTCTGTTCTTCATCTCCAGCAAACAAATTTTTGATCCTGTGGCAAAAACAAAGCATTTTCTATGTTCAGATTTTTATTTGAAATTACCAAAAATTTCCAACAAGAAACGCTTTGTTCCCCTTCCCCATTTCCCCGGTACTCACAATGGGATTCCACTCTTCTGTGAATGCGTGTGTGTTAATTTGATGGGCAGATGGAATTCATCCAACCTCCACCTAGAATCTGGAAAGTGGAGCCATGGTGTAGAGATGCCAAAGATTGGAATATCTTGAGTATCACCTGAGTAACTCCTTTACATTTCAGGTGGACACAATGACTACGAAGATTTCCTGTGATTAGCAGCAACTATTTACAATGTGTTTAGAGATGAATGGAAGATTCTTCCTGAGATGCACGAAGAACGGGATGAATGCTATGGTGTTATCACCGAGGCAACTTTTTCATTATTAGTGGTTATAATAGTGAGTTGGGTGATTGATTCAAGCGGAGTTCGGAAGTTTATGATCCAAAAACAAGGTTATGGAAAACGCTAGAGAATATGTGGACCGTCGGGGAAGGGAAAAACCCATAGTCTTATGTGGTTGTTGCTTCTTCTCGGGGCTTATACTCGTACCAGAAGAAGCAAGGAGTGATGGAATATAACTCTGATGAAAATGTTTGGAAGGCAGTAGGTTCTTTTCCAGAAACCCTTACAAGTATTTGATGTTGTGTAGTGTGGTGTGACAAGAATGTTGTTTGCGGTTATGCTAAGAGTAATGGTTAGGTTTGTTGGGAGTTTTTTTGGTAAAATTCCAAAAACAAATTAACTGAACACAGAGACAATGCTCTGTTTCTCTCTAGGATCTTATCACAGGAAAGTTATAACTGATTTCTGAGAACAAAGTATTACATACACTCACAAAAGCTTTGTATTCATTAAGATAAAATTCCTGATACAAAATTCATCCTCTTTCTCTCAGAGCGATTTACCAAAAAAAAACATTTCAACAATGAAAAAACATTACTCTGTCTCCTGCTGAGATTTTACACTGCTATGTGTAAAAATCTCTTTTACATTCACCACTGTAAAAAAAACTTTTACATATGTTGCTGTAATACAAAAAATAAAAATTCATACATTAGCGCTGCTGCGCGTTTCACTTACTTCAGATATTCTTCAAAATAAATTTCATCATACGCTCCTGCGTATTACAAAACCTCCAGCACAAAAGAAAAGGGATTACATACATAGTTTTTGTTTCGCACTACTGTAAGTTTTCACCCTTGCATTACAATGCGAAGTCAACAAAAAAAAACATACGCTACTTGCTTCCCTTATGTTTCATTTGCAAAGAACCACACACAAAACATGACATACATACGTTTTTACATGTCCGGTAAAATAAAAAATTACATTCGTGAATACAAAAAATAATAAACTTAATAACTTCACCTATATCTATGAACCACATTAAATTCTCAGCATGGTGATATATATTAAATTTCTGATCAAAGGTACTTCAAAATTAATTTACTGGTGGTCAAAAGAGCTTTACGCAATGTCATTCCTTGCAGGCCCGGTATGCAACTTTGGATGCAATCAACAGCGGACAGTCATCCTCGCAATCAAATGATTTAGAACAATATCGGGCGAGCCTTTTCTTCCAAACTTTACGTCTCCATGAAAAGTGGTTTTGCTGAAAGTACAGTTGATGCATGGCAGAATTTTATTGCATCAGGGTCGATTGAAGGAATACCACTCCTTCCGTAAAAGCGGTCCGATGGAGGTTGGCGGTTTTCTTCAGCTGTTTTCGTAGGAGTAAATGCGCAAAAATGAAATTAATATTTCAACACTCCCCTTTAATTTCATCTGCTGGGCATTCAGTCATACCCAAACATTTCCTCAAAAATTCGAAGCTTTTCTGGTCCAATGGCTTGGTCAAAATGTCTGCAACCTGCTCCCGAGTCCTGCAATGTTGTAAAACAATTTCTCCATTGCTTACCAATTGCATGATGTAATAAAACCTTGTGTCAATGTGTTTCGTTCTCTTATGAAACACCGATTTCTTGGATAATGCAATAGTTGAGCTATTGTCACAAAAAATCACCGTTCCTTTTGCCTTCTCTTAGCCTAAGCTCCTTAACATTCTTCTCATTCAAACTGCTTGACATGTCGCTGCTGTAGCTGCCACATATTCAGCCTCTGTTGTAGACAATGCTACAATGGGTTGTTTCTTAGAAGTCCATGAAATGGCTCCTGAACCCATGTGAAAAACATAACCAGATGTGATTTTCCCATCATCTACACTTCCTGCCCAATCACTATTAGTGTATCCAATAAAATCTGAACATTCTGAAGTAGTATATAAAATACCAAATCGTTTAGTACCTTTAACATACCTGATAATTCTTTTTGCTGCCTGCCAATGTGCTTCTCGTGGCTTCTCCATGAATCTGGAAATTAAACTAATAACAAACATTATATCTGGCCTAGTTGCAGTCAAATACATTAAGCTACCAACTATGCTCTTATACAAACTAGGATCAAAATCCTTGCTACTGTCCTCTTTGCTGAGTTTTAATCCCATTACTGTGGGAGTGATTGTTGCCTTGTTGTCCGGCATGTTAAATCTTTCCAATACTTCATTAACATATCTTGCTTGTGAGATAAAAATCCCATTTTCATTTTGATCTACTTCTATTCCTAAGAAGTATCTCAACAAATCCATGTCAGTCATTTCAAATTCCTCTTTCATGACTGCCTTGAAATTTTCAATGAGGTAGTCATCATTACCTGTGAAAATAACATCATCAACATACAACACAACAATTAAAATTTTACCATCTTTTTCTTTGATGTAGAGGGTGGGTTCTCCCTCACACTTTTCAAATCCATTTTCCAGTAGATAGGAATCTATCCTACTGTACCATGCTTTTGGCGCTTGCTTCAACCCATAAAGAGCTTTCTTCAATCTACACACTTTGTGCTCTTGGCCTTTCTTTTCATAGCCTGGAGGTTGTTCTATGTAAACCTCTTCCATTAACGCTCCATTTAGGAATGCTGACTTCACATCCATTTGGTAAACTCTCCACTTGTTTTGTGCTGCTATGGATAGCACTGCTCTCATGGTTCCCATTCTAGCAACCAGTGCAGAAGTTTACTCATAATCTCTCCCATACTGCTACTTATACCATTTGACAACAAGTCTTGCCTTGTGTCTTTCTATTTTGCCTTCAGTATTACTTTTGGTCTTGTAGACCCATTTAACTCCAATGACTTCCTTTCCTTTTGGTAGCTCAACCAAATCCCATGTCTTGTTTCTTTCTATGGCATTGATCTCCTCATCCATAGCTTCTATCCATTTCTTATCCTTAATTTCATCTTCGAAATGAATAGGGTCATCAACATGACAATATAATGCAAACAAATAATTCATACCTTCATTTGATGCCTCTTGCTCATAAATGTCACTTAAATTTCTGAACTTTCTACCTCTTTCATTTGGTGTGCAAGTGCTTGAAGATGCACTTGAATTTCCTCCTTGTGGTGATCTTGGAGAAGCACTTTCATTTCTCCTCAAGGGTGTTGCTTGCTGCCCTTTTGTTGGTACTGCTGTTTGGGGATGTATTTCAGCCATCTCCTTATCATCTTCATCATGAGACAAACAATTTTTAACATTCATTGTTTTCTCTATGCTTCCATCCCAAGCTTCCTCCTCAATGAACTGAGCATCTCTGCTCACAAAAAATTTCTTGGTAGATGGGATATACAAATTGTAAGCTTTGGATTCCTCACTGTATCCAATGAAAATACATTTCTCCCATTTCCTGTCCAACTTCCTCCTTAGCTGATCTGGAATGTGTGCATAAGCCACACATCCAAAAACTTTCATATGGGTGACTCTTTGCTTTCTCCCATTCCATGCTTCTTCCGGCACTCTGTTCATGATTGCTTTTGTAGGACACCTGTTCAAAATATATGCTGCACAATTTACAGCTTCAGCCCAATACTCATTTGGCAAATGCTTTGCCTTCAACATGCTCCTTGCCATATCCATGATTGTCCTATTCTTCCTTTAAGCAAGTCCATTTCGTTGCGGGGTGTACCTAGCTGTAAATTGCTTATGAGTTCCATTTTCTCTACAAAACGGTAGGAAATCCTTGGAGATATACTCACCTCCTCTGTCAGTTCTTAGAACTTTGATATGTAGCTCGCTTTGATTTTCCACAAATGCTTTGAAATTTCGAAATTTTTCAAACACTTCACTTTTGTTCTTTAGAAAATAAACCCAAGTTTTTCTAGTAAAATCATCTATGAATGTTAGAAAATATTGGCTCCCTGCTAGTGATGGAGTTTGCATCGGTCCACATACATCTGGGTGAACAATCTCTAAGGGTGCTTTTGCCCTTATGCTTTTCCCTGATGGAAAACTTTCTCTGTGTTGTTTTCCCATGATACAACCTTCACAGAGGCTGTCCAGTTTCTCTATCAATGGTAATCCTCTTACCATTCCTTTTCTACTCAACAAGTTAAGACCTCCAAAGTTGAGATGTCCAAATCTCAAGTGCCACAACCAATTTTCATCCTTTGGTACGCTTTGGAAAGCCTCTTCGGTAACTGCTGCAATTACTTCTTTGTTTTTCAAATCTGCCCTTATTATGAGAGGGAACATCCTGTTCCTCGTCATCTTCACTTCAACAATACATATTTTGCTGGGTGCTATATCCATGATGGTGCATACATCATTCACAAAGAAAACATTGTATCCCTTTTGAACACGCTGCCTGATGCTTAAGAGGTTACATTTCATTCCAGGAACATAATAGACATCTGCTATGGTTTTCTTTTCACCTTTCTTTGTAAATATTTTAACTTCTCCTTTTCCCATAACATAAATTTTATTATCAGTCCCAAGTGTGACCTGTGATTTCACATTTTGATCTAAATTGGAAAACAGGGCTATGTTTCCTGTCATATGGTTGCTGCAACCAGAGTCTAGAAACCATATATCATCACTGTTTGTTTCAGTCATGTTACAAGCTATCAACACATTGTCTTGGCTGATGTTTTCTCTAGTAATATTTGCACTAGATCTGTTATTCATATCATGTTGTTTCTTCCTACATTCATTTGCATAATGCCCATATTTTTTACAATAATAACATTGGACATTGGATTTTTCATACCTTTGTCCTTGAGCATGATGTTGTCCACTTTGTTGGTTGTTGCCTTGGCCTTGGTTCTGATTTGGATTGCTGCCTCTTCTTTGAGCATTTGTTGAACTGTTTCTTCCACCTTTTTTTTGGCTTCTGCCTCTTCTTCTCTTGTTTCCTCTGCCTTGACCTCTTCCTCTTCCAAAAGACATCTGGGTCTTGAAGGCTTGCTCTAGAGATGAATTTTCATTTCTACTCAACCTTTGTTCATGTGTTATCAGTGATGCATGAAGTTCATCAACTGAAAAGTTTGAGAAATCCTTTGTCTCTTCTATGGTGGTAACAATCACATCAAACTTTGAGGGTATGATCCTCAACAGTTTCTCCACAATCCTTCTTTCTTCAAGAACTTCTCCATGAGTCCTTATCTGTGTGACTAGGCCAATCACATGTGTGAATAATGAGTCAATATTGTCTGACTCCTTCATGCAAAGATTCTCAAAATATCTCCTCAACAACTGTAATTTTGTTGTCTTCACTTTCTCCATGCCTTGGTAGGCTGCCTTGAGAGTTTGCCATGCTTCTTTGGATGTCTTGGCTGCTACTATTCTTGGAAAGACACTCTCATGCACTGCTTGATATAAGAATACGAGAGCTTTTGAATCGTTCTTCCCATTGCTCTTCAACAGATCTTTCTCTGCCTGAGTTAATCTGTTAAACTCATTTTCATCTGCTGGTTCTTCAAACCCATATTCAACTAATTCCCACAAATCTTGTGAGGCAAACAGGGCTCTCATGGTTATTGCCGAATAGTCATAGTTTTTCTCACTAAACTGTGGGAGCTGAGTATTAAACATACCCATGCTAGTGCTGGTGCTGGCCATTTTATCTCTCTAAACTATGCTTCTAATACCCAACTGTGTTTTTTAAAATAACTCACTGTTTCTTCAACAACTACATAGAAAAAAAACTTTGAGAAATACCTGGATCCTTTCTTGACTGTCTTCACTCTGTTGAGAAACTGCTGCAGCAAAAAGCTCATTCCTTCAACTTCTCTCACACCTTCAAAGAGCCTGGATAAGCTCTGATACCACTGTTGGAAATTTTTCTGATAAAATTCCAAAAACAGATTAACTGAACACAAAGACAATGCTTTGCTTCTCTCGAGGATCTTAGCACAGGAAAGTTATAACTAATTTATGAGAACAGAGTATTACATACACCCACACACAAAAGCTTTGTATTCATTAAGATAAAATTCCTGATACAAAATTCATCGTCTTTCTATCAGAGGGATTTACCAAAGAAAAAACATTCCAACAACAAAAAAACATTACTCTGTCCCCTCCTGAGATTTTACACTGCTATGTGTAAAAATCTCTTTTACATTCACCGCTATAAGAAAAAACTTTTACATATGCTGTTGTAATACAAAAAATAAAATCCATACATCAGGGTTGTTGCGTGTTTCACTTACTTCAGATATTCTTCAAAAGAAATTTCATCATACGCTCCTGCATATTACAAAACCTCCAGCACAAAAAAAAAGGGATTATATACATAGTTTTTATTTCGCACTGCTGTGCTTTTTCACCCTTGCATTACAATGCGAAATCAACCAAAAAAACATACGCTACTTGCTTCCCTTATGTTTCATGTGGAAAGAACCACACACAAAACATGACATACATACGTTTTTACATGTCCGTTAAAAACCACACACAAAACATGACATACATACGTTTAGAACCACGCACAAAACATGACATACATACGTTTTTACATGTCCGGTAAAAACAAAAATTGCATTCATGAATACAAAAAATAATAAACTTAATAACTTCACCTATATCTACGAACCACAAAAGAAAAGGGATTACATACATAGTTTTTGTTTCGCACTGCTGTGCTTTTTCACCCTTGCATTACAATGCGAAGTCAACCAAAAAAACATACGCTACTTGCTTCCCTTATGTTACATGTCCGGTAAAAACAAAAATTGCATTCATGAATACAAAAAATAATAAACTTAATAACTTCACCTATATCTACGAACCACAAAAGAAAAGGGATTACATACATAGTTTTTGTTTTGCACTGGTGTGCTTTTTCACTCTTGCATTGCAATGCGAAGTCAACCAAAAAAAACATACGCTACTTGCTTCCCTTATGTTTCATGTGCAAAGAACCACACACAAAACATGACATACATACTTTTTTACATGTCCGGCAAAAACAAAAATTACATTCGTGAATACAAAAAATAATAAACTTAATAACTTCACCTATATCTACGAACCACATTAAATTCTCAGCATGCCGATATATATTAAATTTCTGATCAAAAATAATTCAAAATTAATTTACTTGTGGTCAAAAAAAACTTTACCCAATGACATTCCTTGCAGGCCCTGTATGCAACTTTGGATGCAATCAACGGCAGACAATCATCCTCGCAATCAAACGATTCAGAACAATATCGAACAGGACTTTTCTTCCAAACTTTACGTCCCCGTGAAAAGTGGTTTTGCTGAAAGTACAGTTGACGCTTGGCAGAATTTTATTGCGTCGGGGTCGATTGAAGGAATACCACTCCTTCCATAAAAGCGGTCCGATGGAGGTTGGCGGTTTTCATGACCTGTTTTCATAGGAGTAAGTGCGCGTAGATGAAATTAATATTTCAACAAGGTTTTCTATCTGTTTGAGCCTCCGCCTACGAAGACTGCAGCAATAATGCGGCGGAAACCAGTGGAATGTGGACTTCCATTGAGAAACCAGAAAATTCTGATGTGGAGTATGTTCACAATATTCAGTCCGCCATTACTTCTGAGATTTAAACTTAAATAACAGTGATTACCATATTGGCCGTTGAACACAGTGAATTGAATGCATGCGCGAACACTTGTAAGATATTTTACATTCCTGTAATCTGGTAATATATTTTAGAGTGTTCTTGCATCAGAAAATGATTGTGATATTCTTGTATTAGTTAGACATTCTATTGCATGTGCATCCTATTGATCAACTGATCAATGTTACTTGGTTTTCAAAATTGTAGAGTTTTATGGAATTTGAAAATACAATTTCACCGAGTTTGAATCCTTAAATGATTTGTCAACTTAACAATGTGGACTGATTATTAATACTTTCATCTATTTCATGGCATTCTAGAACACGAACTTGAAACCCTAATTTGTCTTCCAAAACACATCTCCTGTTTTCAGCTTTCATATTTCAATTTCACTTACCAGAATTATATACACGCTTTATTTTTGAATCAAATCAGACTATTTAAAATTCCAATTTATGAAATATGTTATCATCATCGTCTCCTATAGTGAGATTCAGTAGTTTCTGTCTTCAATTTTTATCATATTTTCAGTTTTATATTTATTTCATTGTCACGCTTCACGATACACACCTTCATTTGTATGTCAAAGGAAGAATGTCTCCTTTACTTTGGGCTCACTGGAAGAAGGCTATCAAAGTAAGCAAGTTCCGTGCGGATATCATTTTCCTTCCAGGGAACACATTTCAAAGGGTTTAAAGAGGACTCGTGAGGGGGACATCGTAATACCCCATTTCCACTGAGATATTTGAGACATCAAATTGATAGAAGTGTTACAATTTCACTTTTCTTTGATGTTATCCTTACTTATTATACCAGGTGAAGGTGAGTTTAATTGTAAGCATTATTGAAATTGTAGTTTATGTCACCAAAACTAAAGTACTAGTCTCAGGACCTATTATTTATAGCTTGAGAAACCCGTGTGTATTTTCATACCTCCTTGAGTTGTGCTTTATCTTTTCCCTGTGACGAAGTTTGAACATGACCAGCTCACCCAAAAAGATAGAAAGAAGAGTAGGGGTTTGCGTGTGGCATATATATATATATATTGTTTATATATAGATAATATAGATATATATATATCTATATATATATATTATATATTATTCATTTGAGCTTGGTTGTTTATGTGAGGAAATCCAATGCCATTTGAAATATATGTCTTACAAAATTATAATTTTTTTCTAACTTTCTAGTTGATTGAGCTGGAATTTGATATGAAGTTAAGATTTGTTCGTCTCCAAATTTGATTGAAATTTAGAATAAATTTCTCGAAGGTGTTAGAAAAATTTACAGGGCAGAAGAGGGGAGAGGAGTATATTTTGGCTCAGAAATCATTTGTGGCAAGGCAGGTCTTCAGTTGCGGCAAGGAAATAGCAACTACACAATGGCTTAATTAAAACACAGAACTTACTCAGAAAAACAGAGTAAAAGAAAAATGGTTGCTGTAAATCTACCTATGAAAGATTAAGACCACATCTCAACATATCATAACTTATATTTCAAAACATAGGAAAATACATTAGCTTGATAAATTGGAGGCTGGTGCTCCAACTAAAACAAGAAAGATCTTACTGTTATTTACGCTTCACCAAGGTTGCGGAGTAACACATAATAAAATCAATAATTGTTGTTTCCACGCGCCCACGAGAATTCACTCCAGGATTTTCTCTTTACCTCTTAAACTTTCACCCGCGCCTAGCAAAAACACAATGTTGCTAATGACTTTTACATCTATATTTATCCAAAACATACATTTTTACTCATTAATTCATGAGAGAGAAAAACATTAACAAACAATATGGGCAATTTTACAAAATAAATGGTTTTATGAACTTGCAGGTGTTGTGAAGTGTAGATAACAGTCGCGGAGTAAATATTTGCCCATAGCTATTTAACAAAATTCACTAAGTGCCTTAGTCTCTCTGTGGAATGGTCAACAATGTACTTCTGCTCAGACTTTAGTCCTTCTGGCTGCAAACAAAAGTAGTGCAAAAATACTTGTGACAAGTATAATCATAATGTGCAAAAATAGACATGACAAGTCGCGGTGGGTGGGATTAATTTTCCAACACTCCCACTTAATAACAACTTCCCCCATTGACAATTCCCAAACAATCTCTAAGATAAACAAAACTTTCACGTGCCAATGGCTTTATAAAAATATCATCAAATTGTTCGTGTGACCTATAGTGTTGCAACACAATTTCACCATTGTTAATAAATTCTCTGATAAAATGATATTTATCATCAATATTCTTGGTCCTCTTATGGAAAATTGAATTCTTTGACAATGCAAGTGCCGAGGTGTTGTCGCAGAAAATAGTTGTCATTCCTTCTTGGTCTGCGCGAAGATCCCTAAATATCCTTCTTATCCAAACTGCTTGACACGTTGATGTTGTTGTGGTGACATATTCAGCTTCTGCTATTGACAATGACACTATTGGTTGCTTCTTAGAGGCCCATGAAATGGTTCCAGAACCCAAATGAAAAACATATCCTGAGGTGCTCTTTCTGTCATTGATACTTCCTGCTAAATCACTACCAGTGTAACCAACCAGCCTGAAATCATCTGTTGGGGTGTACAAAATACCATACTATTTTTTCCCATTGACATACCTTAGAATCATTTTCACTGCTTGCCAATGTGTTTCCTTGGGTGTCTCCATGAACCTCCACATCAAGCTCACTGCATACATTATATCTGGCCTAGTGGCAGTCAAATAAATCAAACTGCCTATGATACTTTTGTATAATGTCAAATTCACATTGTTGTTGCAATCTTCTTTTCTCAACTTCCACACCATGACAGTTGGAGTTGGTGCATATTTGTTTTTTTTCATTTTAAACCTCTCCAAAATTTCTACTATGTACTTTGTTTAAGAAATAAAAATACCACTTTTTGTTTTTTTCACTTCTATGCCCAAAAAATACCTTAACAACCCCAATTCAGCCATTTCAAATTCACTGTTTATGACTTCTTTGAAATCAATGATGATGAAATCACCACTGCTTATAAAATTCAAATCATCTACATATAATACAACAATAAGAATCTTACCATCACACTCTTTGATGTAGAGAATAGGCTTGCCATCACATTTGTCGAAATCATTGTCCAACAAGTAAGCATCTATCCTACTATACCATGGACGTGGTGCTTGCTTCAACCCATAACAAGATTTCCTCAACCTATACACCTTGTCTTCTTGGCCTTCTACCTCATAACTAGGTGGTTGCACAACATACACTTCCTTTTTCAGCGCTCCATTCAAGAATGTTGATTTTACGTCCATTTGATACACTTTCCATTTATGTTGCATGAAAATTTCCGTAATTGTGAGCACTGTCTCCATCTTCGCGACTGACACAAACATATCCACATAATCTCTTCCATGTTACTGATTATATCCTTTGACAACTAGCCTTGCTTTATGACTTTCAATCTCCCCCTCAACGTTTCTCTTGGTCTTATAGAACCAATTCACTCCAATGACTTATTTTCCTTGCGGAAGATCCACTAGCTCCCATGTGTCATTTTTTTCTATTGCTTCTATTTCTTCCTCCATTTACACAACCCATTTTTCTTCTTTGATTTCTTCCTCAAAATGGATTGGGTTGTCTAAATGACAAAACAATGCACATAAGGAATTCAGACCAATGCTACTATCAACATCATCTTGCTCATAAATCTCATTAAATTTTTTGAATTTTGGTCTTCTTGTAAGTGTTGAACATGGGCTTGACATGTCACTTGGTGTTGTGCTTTGCGGCATACTTGGAGAAGCACTTGCTTGACTACGCGACATTGTCCTATTTTTTGTTGACGGTGTTACTTGTTGTGTGTTTTGTTGCGTTTGAATAGGAGTAGAGGGAGTCATTGTTGAGGAATTTTTTGCTGTTGTCAGTTCCTCTTTGTTCTCATGTGGTATAAATGCTTTCACATTAACTGTATTCTCTAAACTTCCATCCCATGCTTTCTCTTCTATGAACTTCACATATCTTATGATTATGACCTTCCTAGTTGATTGATTGTAGAGCTTGTATTCCTTGGATTCATCACTATATCCAACAAATATGCATTTACGTCCCTTGCTATCTAACTTCTTCCTCAACTCATCTGGGACATGTGAATATGCCACACATCCAAACACTCTCATGTGAGTGAAACCATGCTTTCTTCCACTCCATGCCTCTTCAAGAATCACATTCTTGACAGTTTTCGTTGGACAACTATTAATGATATGTGTTGCACAAGCGACATCTTTAGCCCAATAATTATTTGGCAAGTGCTTTGCCTTCAACATACTCCTTGCCATCTCCATAATTGTCCTATTCTTCCTTTCTGATACACAATTTTGCTGAGGTGCATACCTTATTGTAATTTTATTTTGAATTCCATTCTCCCTTCAACATTTAAGGAAGTCATTTGTGATGTATTCACCACTTCTGTCAGTCCTTAAGACTTTGATGTAGTGTCCACTTTTCTTCTCAACAAGAACCTTGTATTGGTGAAAGCGCTTAAACAATTCACTTTTATATTTTAGGAGATAGAACCATGACTTCCTTATATAATCATCTATGAAGGTAAATAAATAATGGCTGCCATCAATTGATCGTGTTTGCACTAGTTCACATAAATCTGAATGGACAATCTCTAAAGGTGACTTTACCCTTACTGACTTTCCTGTTGGAAATGTCTCTCTATGTTGCTTGCCCAAGGTACATGAGTGGTAATCCATTTACCATGCCTTTCCTATGTAGCAAATTCAAACCTCCAAAGTTGAGATGACCAAATCTCAAATGCCATAACTTATTTTCATCTTTGACCTCTGCTTGATAGTTTACTTGTGTGACAGTTGCATCTTTTCTTCCATCCTCTTGTGAGTTCATTGATAGTTGTGCTTATGCACCTTCTTCCTTCAAATATTATCTTATCTTTAGAGGAAAAATGATATTTTTTGTCATCTAAACCTTTGCAATGAACTATTTGTTTGGAGGCTTATCCAAAATTGTGCACTCATTATTTTCAAAAAAGAAATCGTAGCCCTTTTGGATGAGATGTCCAATGCTTATGAGGTTATGCTTCAGACCAGGGACAAAGTAAACATATGAGATGTACTTCTTACTGCCCTTCTTTGTTAGGATATTAGCTCTTTCTTTGCCCATGACAAAGACTTTGCTATCAGTCCCTAATGTCACTTCAAATTTCACACTTTCTTCTATATTAGAAAACATTTCTGTGTTCCCTGACATGTGGTTGCTACATCCTAAATATAGATATCATATATCACTTTGTTTTTATTGTGCTACATTACAAGCAAAAAACATGCTATCATAGTTCTGATTTTCCTTTGTGAAATTTATACTTGGTTTGCTACTTATGTCATATTGTTTCTTTCTACATTCATTTTTATAATGACCATACTTCTTACAATAATGACATTCGAATTGAGATTTATCATACCTCTGACCTTGTGCTTCATTTTGGCTTGGGCCTTGAGTTGTATTTTGATTGTTGCCCTTTCCACTTGAGCTTGAAGGGCTGCTTCTTCGACCTTTGTGTGGTATTCTTCCTCTTCCTCTAGCATGTGACCTTCCCGATTTGCCTGTACCTTGACCAAATGAAACTTGTGTCTTGAAGGCATGCTCCAATGAGGAGCTTGTTTCTCTATTCAATCTATGTTCATGAGAAATTAGTGATGCATGAAGCTCATCCACTGAGAATTGTGAGAGTTCATTCGTCTCTTCTATGGCCACAACAATGGCATCAAACCTTGCTAACAAAATTCTTAAAACTTTCTCAACTTTTCTCCTTTCCTCTAGTGTCTCACCATGAGACCTCATTTGAGTAACCATCCTAATTACATGTGTAAAAAACGATTCTACATTCTTAGGCTCGTTCATATAAAGTGTTTCAAAATGTCTTCTCAACATTTGCATTTTTGTTGTCTTGGCTTTTGCCATGCCTTGGTAGGTTGTCTGGAGGCTGTCCCATGCTTGCTTGGACTTTGTTGTTGTTGCAACCCTTGGGAAAATACTTTCATGAATTGCTTGAAAATGTAGAAGAGGGATTTTGCATCCTTCTTCGTGTTGTCCCTTAATAAATATCTTTCTGCTTGAGACAAGGCATTGTATGCTGCTGCATCTACTAGTTCTTGAAGACCATTTTCCACCAAATCCCAATTGTCTTAAGAAGAAAACATGTCCTTCATTGTAATAGCTAAATAATCATAATTTTTTCCATGAAATTGAGGTAGCTAAGGATTAGTCAAGCTTGTGCTTGATGTTTCCATTTCTGAGTAAAGCACTTGTTTTCACACCAACAAATTTTAACTTGCTCTAATATATGTTAGAAAATTTTACAGGGGAAGAGGAGAGGAGTTTGGCTCAGAAATAAGTTGTGGCAAGGCAAGTCTTCAGTTGCAACAAGGAAATCACAACTACATAGAGGCTTAATTAACACATACACCTCATGATAGAAGCACAAAGTAAAAGAAAAATGGTTGTGGTCAATATACTTGTGAAACTTTAAGACCACATCACAACATAACATAATTTTGATTATATTTCAAAACATAGGAAAATACATGGTTAACACTTTTTGTTTCTCATGGAGTGTAATGAAAGTCTAGTCCTATACTATGTTTGTATATCGACTTGCTCTAATATCTTTGATACATATTTTTTTGGTTATAAATACTAATGACATTTTCATTATTGTTTAACTAGTTCGAGGACACTTTTTATAGAGAATTGTGTTGCAATTGTCAGTATCAAGTACATTAATGACATTATCATTTTTGTTTGATTAGCTCGAGAAAACTTTTTATAGAGAATAATGTTACGATTGGAGACAAATTGGTTTTTGAAAATTGATTGTTATTATTCAACTTGTTATCACCCAGGTTGTTCCCTTTGACTCCCAAGGGAATACGGCCGGGGTAACCACTAACCAATCTTTGGATTACAGTTTCTAGCCTAGCTGTGATCAGAGAGGGCTCTCTCTTTAAGGTTTGTCTCTGTTCTGTGGAGATTTTAGGCTAGTTATGAAGTAAGGGTTTTGGTTTATGCTTGGTTGGAAGGATGTCTTTCTGTACTTAAAGTGGAGATCTGCAGATAATGTTAGTCCATTGGGCAATGGAGTCTGTGGCTATTGGTTTCGTGAAATCTTGAGTACGAGTAGCTAGAGTTACAGGGCCATTTAGATACTTCATGAAACAAACTTAAAATTATGATGGTAAAATGTAAACAACCAGTGAAAAGCAATTAAGAATTTTCCACTAAGCTGGGGTGTGAGAAAGAGATATATTCCCAGGAGCAAACTTGAATTCCTGGAACAATAATCACTGTGAAAGATATAGTGTGAAAGGGTAGCAATTAAGAATTACACCTTCATTACTATAACTGAAGAAAAACATTCAAAATAGCTTAGATTGAGTTCAGGGTAATCTGTGATTAAATCCTGGAACTATTCTTTTTCCTTGCTATTCACTGTAAGACAGAGGAAACATGAAAGAGATATGAAAGGTAACAAAACACATAACAAAGAGTTATAAGAAAAACTTATTGTGCCATGAAATACGCAGGAATCCTGTAACTTTTAGCTAAACACGACAATGCATCAAGCAACACAGAGCTTTGGAAATTCCATCATCATTTGTATTACTTCTCTGAGAGTTTAGAGTAAAAGAACAATAGAATAGATATCAATAATATCCAACATCCAACCCCTGCTAACTCATGCGAGGGGGAATATATAGAAGTGTTTCTTACAAAATATCTCAGGCATTGAGTCATATGACAAATAAAATATCTTAATTAACTCATACAGAAATAGTAGATAAGAAGTTATTACAGCCTTTAATACAACATAAATGCTCTTTACTCCTGTCAGGAGATTTCGACCTTTGGAGCTCACTGAGTCGGTTGAATGCTTTGTTATTACTGCTGAATGACGTGTCTGTGCAGCTCTGTCCTCCTGTAGCTTTTCGGCCCTGTCACTTGTAACTGTCAGTGTTGTTGTGGTGGTCGAATGGTTGTGCTGAGTTGGCTCAGCCTCTTTCTGCATACATGCTGATAGATCCATATTTTCCTGTGCATGACAATTTGTATATTTCAAAAGGAAAAAACATAATTACTGGCTTTGGTTTAGCAGTAATTGTATCAAACTATTCCAGACTTCCTGTGTAGGCAATTGATGCCTCAAAATTGACCCTATGGTCTCATCTGCCTTTGTATACTTATAAAAATTGGGGGTCTCATCAAACAAGTGAGTAATTTCATTCATAATAAAGAATAAGCTCTCCACCCTGTTGAAAAGGGTCTATCCTGATGCTGGCCCTATTTTTGCTGATGTGCTGGCCTTTTCTGCAATCTGATTAGCATCAAATGTGTTGACCCTCTTGGCATATTTTTCATGTGAAAGTAGTTTTCCTGACGGCTCCATCAAGCTAGGAAGACCTCTGTTCTGCAATGCCATGAACTTGTCCTGGAATTTATTAATGTCTGCCTGCATATCCTGGCTTCTTCTCTCTAAGGTCTGCACCAGGTTTCTTAGTGTGAGGACCCTTTTGACCATTGAAATGGTCGCAGTCCTGTTGGCAATTCCCATTTTGATCAGCTAAGAGCTTGTCCTATAATTAAGCACATTTATCATTCTGGTGGCAGCCTCAGGCATGCTGCCTAGAGATGCTCTTGCCCTTTGGATTTCCCTGTGTGCTTTTCCAATGAGCCCCATTTGCTCATGAATGGCCTCAATGTATTCCC
>APFE030005343.1:0-12520 GCA_000404065.3 Pinus taeda
CCAACCTCATCAGACTTCATATGGAGAAAATAGAATTTCATAACCCATTCAAAATTTAGCAGACTTAACAGTTTTCGGGATTTCAGGATCAACGGGATTGTGGCATTTCATTAGATTATATCATGTATGAGGATAGGTGATTGGTATTTAATCAAGAGCATCAAGCCCTATATGTATCCCAATGTTTGGTGTTGATTGTTGAACCCCTTTGCCATGGCCTTAGCAAAAGTGTACCCTTCACTCAAGTCAGAATCATTGATCATGCATGTTAAGCTTTCTCTACCACGTTTGATCAAAATTGGGTAGCGTTGACTAATATCGCTAGAGAATTGAACTAGAGGCAAAAACTAGAGAAGAGGAGAGGAATCTAGATTCTAGATGGTTGATTCTGAAATAATTAATCATTGATGTAGTACAATGGATGCCATATTTATCTTTATTTATGTACAAATATGCATGTTTTCATATCTTCTACAACTAATTTGATATTTTGGATGTTTTTTTAATATAAATGAAAATATATAATATGTATACACACACACACAAGACACTTCGCTTCTAACGATTTTTGGAAAATAACACTTCCAACGCTTTGCTTCCAAAAAACAGACCCGCTTCATCCCTGCTTTGAGCAACATTGCTCAAGGGCAAACCATTAACCTGATGCACTTCCTTTGGCTAAGCTACCGCTATGACATGGGCATATTTTGGTCAAAATCACCCACACTTTCACCTTGCCCAGTCTGCTTCCTGCCATTGGAGAAATTGAGGCCTGGTGCATGGTTTGACATACATCCATTGTTCAACATCAAAATCTACTAATGCAATTTAATATAATACATTTAAAAAATACATGATATATTGTAGACTAGGATGAGTACGTTAGGATTAGAAAGCAAATGTATCAGGTACCCATCATAACCAGATCCTCCTTTAGTTGAAATTGCACTTTACCCTAGTTGCCCTGTCCCCTATAGAGTGAAAGAGCAGCCTCCTTGTCCATAATTTGAGGCACATTTCGTAATTTGATTTTAGTACTGCTGCTGTTGTTTCTTTCTGTGATTGCCCTATTCTGAAATTGTCAATCACACTTCCTTCCACAGGGTTTCTTGAACATTATTAGTAGTGTCCAGACTCGTGCCATCATCTCATACTTCAAGTCATTTTTATGTCATGTATAATCGCTTTTCAGGTGAGGAGCCTTAGCAAATTTAGAGATTCTTGATTATGATCATGTCTGGTGGGTAAATAATTGCAAATAATGACTATTTTGTGTCTTATGCGCTAATACCCTCATTCTGCCAACCAAAGTTTTCACGTTGTGCACTCTTAAAAGTTCTGCTTGTTTTTGCATAAGTTAGCAGATTGATTACTCTGCTTGAGACAGTAACTGTTAAGATTGAGCCTATATTTCAGAAGTTAATTTTTATCAAATTAAGTTACAGTTTTTGTTCCCAATTTTGATGGGAGGCTTTTCATACGGCGTATATTTATATCACTTATTTTCTTATGTCAACTCCTGATGGATAGTAGGTTGAATCTATGTATTGTCAAGTCTGTGGCTAGCTCTAGCTAGTGGAGCTTAAGATGCATGCCATTTTACTGTAGACTGTTTAAAGCTTTGTAGTTATTTGATTTTTAAGATGTACCTCTTTGCATCCAATGTACAATGCTGCAGGTTTTCAATTTTGTTTAATTTGTTTGCTTTGCTTTGATGCAAGTAAATTGTAATTTATAATTAGATCACTCACGACTTTAAAATTTTGCCAAAAATCACCAGTTCAAATTGAACATCCTTAAATTTGTTACATCCAGAGTACTTGGAGTACTGAATTATCATATGTATGCAACTTATGGAAGATTTTCTTTGTTAACTTAGGTTTTAATTTAGGATGTCTTGAAGCATGCAACATAAGTGGTTCTGAGCACTTCTATAATCTTCATTTATAGTCAAAATGGCAAATAGAAGTTGGCAAGTGTTGCAAGAGTCAAATTCTTTTTATTATTTCTTTTGTGAGATTCTAGCATTGTATTGTTTTTATTTTTATCTAATAGCCATTTTATTCTAATTCATTGGTGCTCATTTTTCATGGGATTTGATGTTACCAAGAATATAGCTGTCCTATTGCTGTTAATGAAGTCTTCATGCCTTCAAAAAACTTTGTGCATTTACGGAACTTCCTGGTAATCCATATCCCAAAGCTCCCATAATTTCCCTAATGGAGTACACATAACAAACATCCAAAAGGAATCCCTTTAGAAAACAAATATAAAAGGATAATTCAAAGTTTTCCAAGCTTGAGTAAGAGACAAGCCCAGAGTTCTCTAATTGCCGGGCCGAGTACCACTCTGAGGAAAGCCAAAATTGCCAAAAAAACACCTTCAAAATCCAAAGTTGAGAATGCAAAACAACCCACAGAACCACACTAACAAAAATCAAAAGGATGTGATACCCAAACTCCCATCTACAAGCCTAAACATAAAGATATGATAGATCACTAGGTTAGACTTAGGAATATACAATATTAAATAATTGTTTTTCTGGCTGATGTGTTCTAACTTTTTCTCCATGATAATGCAGAACAAATTATAAGGAACCACAAGGTTCTTATAATGTGTTCACCAAATAGAATTGCAGGTTTTAACTTTTGTGGCACTGCTGGAGTTTGCACAGTAATAAAGAGTGAGAGAGATTTGTTTTCATGTGGCATACCAGATTCTGACACTGTACTAAATCCCCATGGATATGTACTACCTTTCAATGAAGGTTATATAAAGGCAATATCTTTGAGTGTACCAGATGCCCCTATGTACTTTCCACAAGCTTTCAGTTTTCATACATACCCAGCACATACATTGAAGCATGGACTTATTAGTCAAAAGAATTGGGACTACATGGTTCCACCACAAAGCATTCTTCAGAATGTACCTTTTAAACTGAAACCTCAAGGGAATGCCGTGGAACTACAACTACCTTTCAAATTGCATCCTCAAGGGAATACCTAGGAACTTCAACTCCAAGATTTTCAGTACTTCGTTGTGATTGATTTTGAGGCAACTTGTGACGTGGGTACACGTCTTAGTTCACAAGGGATAGTGTTTTTTTGTTTATCTCATATTTGGTTCTTATTTGTGGCAATTTCCTTTCCATTTATGCAGATTATGAAAAATGGAAAAGAGGGGTCGCGCCCTCCATTTCCATCCACTTCTTTTATGATCATTCCAAGATGGAGAAAAAGGAATGTTTTGATAATTGCGAGATCCATTACGATTTCGTCTCAAATGATCTTCAGACATTCCCAATGTAGGAGAATACTTATCGTTATACTTGAAGAAGTGTATTGAATGACCACTGACCCAAGACCGACGTGGATATGACAAAGATGAAATGTAGGTGTTATATATAATGTGCTAAAAGGGAACTACCAAAGATGAAATATAAGTGTTATATATAATATGCTAAAAGGGAACTAACATTGTTAAATCACTTTCATTATATAGAATATATATTTATCCAACTCGATTTGCAGTTTTCTAAATCATCAACATTTAAAATTTCATCCTTTTGTGCTTATCGCTTCAAATCGTCATTTTAGCTTGGAATTCACCCGTGGTTCTCAGCGAAGACCAATCAAATCATCAAGGAAATTAACCCTGTAATCTTACTATAATAGAGATCAAATTTTGTTACTTTTACGAGGTGCCCTAAAGATTTGTTGCAAACGCTGGTCATAATAGGGCTCGCATAGTGTTGGTATTCTAGCCTTTTGAATTCTTACTATACATCGTAGATGTATTTCATGTCAAATATAATAAATCTCAGAAGACACTAACTACTAACAGACATTCATTTTGAAGTAATAATGTTACTGTTATGAAATATCTTCTTAAAGTTGCTCCAAAATTTTGTGTCATGCATACTTTTTGCAAAAAACACTTGAGAAATCCCATGAAGATGAGACAACTCAGGTAGCAAGATGCTGCTTGGAAACAAAATAAATAAATTTAAAACGCGGTTGGGAGAGCTCAAGAAACTATGTAACAAATAGTTTAATACCCATATTATAAAAGGAGACTGAAATTAAATGCAGGGTGCACACCGAATATTAAATGATAGTATCATGTTTAGATCATCTTCTGTATTTTTTCATTTTTTTAACAGATTCAAATGGACATGAAGTTTGTCGGGGTAAAAATCCCAAAAAAGTGGCCCAAAATCTATTGATAAGGAGGGGAAGCAATGCAGGTAATTTCCACTTGCAACTTGATTCCATATTTTTACAAGTTCTTAACATAAATGGTAATTTTTTATTAAATGGTTGTTCATAAGTCAGCATCTCTTTCTACCTGTTGTAGAGCTTGTTTAACGTTAATTGACCTGTTATTATAGTTAGAAGGTTATTTGTCAAATTTCATATCATAGATATTTTATTCTTGTCAGAACCTATTGCTTATTCCCCATTTCATATCTATGATACCTTTGTCTTATTGCCACCTTATTATATGTAATGGTTTTTTCTTCAATGAAAATGGGCACAAAGGTTCTTTAGCCAGAATTTAAGTTTCTTTCAGACGCCACGCCCTCATTATTTGAGTATCTTCATCCTACAACACCTTAAAAAACAACTTCTATAGTAAAAATGACAACTGTTGTTTTGTATCTATTAGCAAAGGCTAAAGTGAGAACAAAGAAAGAAACAAATCAGAAAATTTATATGGATGAGGGAAAGATTTTTGGTGAAGAAGGACCAATGAAAGGCCCAAAATCTAGAGATAAGGAGGGGGAAGCAATGCAGGTAATTTCCACCTACAACTTGATTCCATACTTTTACAAGTTCTTAACGTAAATAGGATATTTTTATTAAATGGAAGTTCATAAGTCAACATCTATTTCTAGATTTTGTAGAGCTCCTTTTCCATTCATTTAACTGTTATTATAGTTAGAAGTTTATTTGTCAAATTTAATATCATAGCTATTTCAGTCTTGTCGCCAATTATTGGTTATTTCCCACTTCATATCTATCATATGTTTGTCTTATTGTCACCTTATTATATGTAATGGTTTTTTCTTCAGTGAAAATGGGCACAAAGGTTTTGTATAGAATATTATAGTTAAGATCTAGGAATGGAGTCTATCACACAATTGTTGTTTATGGTCATGGTTGTATTCAGAAAATCACGGTCAATTTAACATTGTTATTTGAAGTTTATTTCTCATTCATTTTATGATCTTGGGCTTCTTCTCAATTTTTCCATCTACATAACCAACTCTTCCTCTATGCTTATTCAGGTTAATTTAATTTTTGCAAGTGGATATTGCATCTTTAGTAGCTATTTTGTCAAATTATCTCAAATGTACCTTCAACATTATTATTTGTGTCCTCATAGGGCGATCAAAAGCCTATTTTCCAAGCCTTTATATTGTTATTTTTCATGGTAATAAATGTTGACTAAATGGTCTTGAACATTGTAAATATATCATTTTGAAACATTATAATGTTGTGCAGAGATTGCATTGATTTTACAAGGCACTTCAAGCTACTAGTTCATTTTCTATTGGCTTGCGTTTTTCTTGCAACATCAGGTGCAAATGCTAATTATAATAATTATAAGATGGATGGTAAAAATTTAATTTCTTAAGAATATTTTATAATATTTTCAGTGATAGTATATACATCAAAGATTAAGATTTATTTTAAAAGCACTTAAACCTTTTATATTTTTTAATTTAATTAATTAATTTTAAAAAAAACATATGAACATGATAAGTTATAGTTATTACACATGTAGTTTTAATAACCATAATATTATAATAAGATTTATACAAATAAAAATCTCCATAATAAAATAAGTCAATTTAATATAAATATTTAATTTTTTATAAATTTTATAAATTTTAACCAGATAAAAATATCATACAATAAACATTTTAATTCTTATTCCTACTTACATTTTTTAATTTATATACCTACACTAATATAATAATATGATAACAAGATAAAACAATTGCTCTAGCGATGCAATATTTTCTACCTGTTCATAGATTTCATTAGGCTGGCAACATGCAACAATTGCTCTAGCGATGCAATATTTTCTACCTGTTCACAGATTTCATTAGGCTGGCAACATGCCACAATTGAGTCCACTTTTTTTTTGTCCAAGCTTCTTAGGTGAGGCATAAGTACATATATCTTAAAAGCATGGCCTTTCAAGAAAAGAAAAACCAGCACGTAAAGACTCCCAATTCAGATTGCACATGCACGTATTGGATTTTTCGAAGTAGACAACAGGCAATGTGACTTCCATGAAGGTATTCCAGTCAGGAAACTGATTTTTCAAGCTGTTCACTTGCAACGGAAATTCACTAAATGCTTAAATAAATAAATTTCAAACTTTACAATTTCATTCGATATTTTCAATTAAATTATTTTTTAAATTAATGTTTATCTAGAATGCTCAAGTTTTATTAGTATAATAAGTTAAGGATTAATCTTTTTAGCAAGGCCACCAAGGATATGGAGAAATATACTAAAAATCTACACATCTTAAAATTGGTGTAGTTCAGACCAGGTATAATTTACTTCATCTAACAATTTTCTAGTTTAATATGCTTCATCTGACAATTATGAATAAAGAAAATATATCTTAATCTATATTAGAAGGCAATGCAAAATAAAATAATACACACATAATAGTATAAAACATAAGTGTTTCCATTGCAAAATTAAATATCTCATTAATATTCAGAATTTCGCCAAAATAGTTCACACAATTTTTTTATATTGGTCTCCTAAATTACCAAAATTTCCAACTACTTTGTTTCAACGGCATGTTCCTCATTTATACAATTACAAGCATCATCCATGTAATGAGGAGCAAAATTCCTTTTGCAAGAATTGATTTAATTTAGTTTTTTATGAAGAAAAAAATGATAAAATCGCTTGATGGTCGGAGGTGGATGAGAAGGCATACTATATTTTCTAGTCACATGGATATCCTATTGACTACGATTTTGCTTGAATTGTTCAGCATGGAGTGCAAACATTTTATCCATTAACAACTCCCACTTCCCAATAGCCTAGGCAACTAATTCAAGCTTTCCCTCCACATCTTTCTCAAAAAAATAAACCAAAGTGCTTCCTCCACCAGCAAGGATGCTTGTTCTACACTTTTTAGTTGTTGAACAATGAGTGTCTTCCTAGTTTTATTAGACATTAGACATCCATCCCTCCCACCACTTCTATTAAACTATTAGAGGTTATAGAAATATAAATATTTGGAGCACTATGAGAAGCTATTCAAAACATGTATCATTCCATATCAATTGGTCTTCAAGAATTCTTACTTAAGGTGTTTCAAACAAATAATAGCTATTTTAGACTCGATTAAATATTGAGATATAGAGTAGTTGTTAATCACATACAAAGGGAATCTGTTTGTTTTGTAAAGAATAACTGCATTATTGCTTTTGCGGAAACCTTCTCTAATCAGATACAAATCTATCCTACTATACGGAGCCCTTGGAGCTTAGTTGATCCCTCAAAGAGATTTCCTTAAACGGTACACTTTGTCTTTATGTACTTTGATATCTCATATGGTAGTTGTCACACATAAATTTCTTCTTCTAAGTAGAGAATTCTATTTAGAAATACATATTTCACATCCATTTCATGTACCTAGTATTTGTTTTAAGAAGCTCATGCCAAAGCCATTGGTACTATGTCAATTTGGGAATATGTGCAAATTTTTTTCAAATGTCAATGTTGGGTTGCTCTGAAAATTCCTTTCCTACTAGTATTCTCTTGTATCTATCCACTTCACCTTTCTCATTTAATTGTGTTTTATAAATCCATTTTCATATATATCTTGCATACTTCTCAACTTTCTAGGAAGTAGCTCAGGAATTATTACTAGATTGGGGACTAGGAACTAGATCCATCTTAGCTCTCGATGCACCAAGCTCCAAGAGTGATAAAATCTCTTGACGTGCAAACCTATTTTGGAGTGAAAAGAGATTTTATCCCTCTAGGAGGTTACTACATATCTAGATTAAAGATGGAACTACGACTAGTATTATAAGATTTATATTCTCTATAGTATATGTATTTCTAGAATTGTTTTTTTAGTGCTATTAACCTTTATTTAATCTCTAGCTGGAAATCCAAGGGAATAATTTTTTTCAGAAGTAGTGAGGAATATAGGGCTTAGATATATCTGTTTTACCCAAATTAAATAGTCTTTTTCTTTTAGATTTAATTAAAAACTGTTATCAAAGAGATAAAAATTAATTTTTTTTAACTTGAAATCAGTTATGGTTTTTGGCATGTGTTATGGCCCCTAAGGTATTGTGGCCAAGGTTATCATTACAAGTTTAATAATGTCACATGTAAAAATTATTGTAAGTATTCACATTTTTTATGTGTTTTATTAGTTTAAACCTTTAAACATGCGTAGAGCTTAAATCCATTATTAGTCCGTAATGAGGTAGATCGAGTCTCCATTGAGCCATCCATAAGTTTAACATTAGACCCAATGCAACTTTTATATATATATTATATCACCTATATATATATAATATAGTATTATATATTATATAATAATTATATATATATATATATATTATTAAAAAAATATTTTTCAAACATTCCATTGGACCTTAACTTGAAGAAGTGCTTAATTTGTAGCCTTTATATAATATAATGACATATAGGTAATCACGTAACATATTTTGTGCCATAATTTGTGGATATGGTTCCAATATTCATGCATGATTTTCAAATATTTGTGTAGTAATATTTTAATCCAAAAATAAAATCATTCAAAATAGCTCATACTCACATAAATAACATATTTACCATCAATTAATTCTCACCATAATTTAAGCGAGTATTTGCATAAAAATGGAGAGAAATAAGATGCAAATAACTATACTTATAAGGAGTCACTTCCCACCATTATTTATGTTTTTCCTGCACATTGTTGTATGGGTAAAATTGTCAATGTGTAGAGTTACTAGTGGTTACTACCCACCAAAATTTATGCACATCTTTGTTCCTCAACAATCAAGTAATTTATTGACCTCAAATCTCAATTTATTAGCTCCTTCCAAAGCAAGACTATAGTATTTGATTTTCATATTGACCACTAAGTGCAATTAAAACTTATGAAGCTCACATTTTATTTTGTTTTGCTTTTTGTTTTTTTGTTTTAATTTTCGACATTTAAAAAATGTTGACATACAATCTTTCCTACATTATGCATAACACCTACACATACCCCATAATGAGTTGTAGAAAGCATATGACTTGATGAGTTTGATGGTTCTCCTTCAATTGAATTTCTCAGAATTGTTGATTGAGAACTCTATTTTGGCCACTAAACATGTGAACCTTGTTGTTCAACCAATTCTTCTTTTTCTACAGTTTCATTATGTGAAATTTCTATTCCAATCGTTATAGACTTCTCCATACTTTTGTCTCATGCCTCTTCTTCTTTAAACTCTACATATCTCTTCGTGATCACTTTCTTGGTCACTAGATTGTATAGTATGTAAGCCTTGCACTATTCACTATATACAAATACATTTGTCACTCTCTTCATCAAATTTCTTCCTCAGTGTACATATATGGGCTTATGCTATGAAACCAAAAGATTTATATGCGTTATACATGAACTCTTACCTCGCACTTTATTTTTCACACTTATAGAGGTGGACATATTATACAAGGAAAGATACCTTTTTTCCCTACAATTCATGCACAAAAAAATTGATTTTAGCATTATTCGTGCCCATGTTCATTAATTAGTTTTTTCCTTTCACTTACCATCCATTCTATTGAAAGTGTATCTACCATGAATTTTAGTTTAATGCCCTCTTCCTTGCAAAATGCATTAAACTCATTTATATCATATTCATCTCCTCTCTCTAATATCAACACTTAATCGAGTATCCATTTTGTTTCTTGACTAATTTTTGAATTCCTTGAAACTATTAAATCTTTTTGATTTCTTCTTAAAACAAGAACACACAAATTTTTTTTTAACAAAAATCACAAAATAATAAGTCTTTCCAAATAACTAATTATGCATTTGTCCACACAATTCAGTATTAAACAACTCTAGGGGGCCCTTTTCTCTATAAGATACATCTTTAGGAAAATTGTCCCTATGTTTCTTTGTAATAAAGCAACACTAACATACAAAGAAAGCAACACTAACATGTGTCAAGATCATGTATCGGAGGTATATATCTTACCATCCTTTTTCGTTACAAAATATTCAATCCAAAGAAATGAAGATGACCATATATACGATTCCTTAACTAGAAAAGCATTCATATAGGTAGGTTTTTCGGAAAATGAAATATTATGTTGCCAAAAGTCATGAAAAACAAATATATTCAATTCTTGGTCATCTGAATTTTAACAATTAAATTTCTACGGAAAATGAAATATTATGTTGCCAAAAGTCATGAAAAACAAATATATTCAATTCTTGGTCATCTGAATTTTAACAATTAAATTTCTACTAGTAAGCTTATCATAAATGACACACTTCTCCCTTGAAGACTAGATTGTACCCTTGTTGAGTGATTTGGGGAACACGAGGCATAAGGCACATTTGGTATATGTTTTTATTCACCCTATTTGTTCATTTGGTATATGTTTTTATTCACCCTATTTGTTCATGATATTGACTACTCCTTTACCCTTCACATCAATATTAATATTAGATTTCAATATTAGATTTTGTGCCAAATTTAACTTTTGTTTTCACTCTTTCATCCAAATTCCAAATCAAATATATATAGAGGCATGTGACTCTTACATCCACTATCTAAAAGAAAACAATATTTGAACTTTCATAGGAAACAAGTTAGGTAAGAAACATAAATTATTTATTCTTCTTATATATATTTAAATACTTTGGCATTTTGTTTTCTTAAGTTAATCTACATTTTTCAACAATCACTACTATAATGATCTGATCACTACTATAATGATCTGATGTAGTTTATTGCAATAATGACATTTCATATTAGATTTATGATTATATGACTGAATTCTTTGTGGTCCTTGATCACCATGTCTCTTTTCTTGTTCTAAATTTTCTCCATTGTTTTCTTTGGTTCTTTTCTCTACCACTCTTTCTTCTGCCTCAACCTCTTGATCTTCCTTTACCTCTTGTAAGGGAAACTTGATTTTTGAAAGTGTTTTCAAGTGAGAAATTGATATTTTTTATTTTTATTTTGAATTCATGCTAGAAGAAAGACCCTATCAATTCATTTATAAAAATATGATTTAGATTTTTTTCTTCTTCAATCACTATGACTCTCAAATCAAACTTCTTGAATAGGGTTTTAAGAATCTTTTTATATACCATATGATTCCTCACTTATTCACTATATTTCAACTAATTTACCGTGGTCATTGCTCATGCCATGCACTGATCTATTGACTTTGACTCCTTCATTACGAGAGTTTCAAAGTCTCTTCCTAAATTTTGTAGTTTCATTATTGCACCTCTCTTCTTCAATTTTATAGTTTCACTATCTTCACCTTGGTGAGACCTGATAGGTGGTTTCAAGATATCCTAGGCAGTTTTAGAGAACCTCACGAGAGAAATCTTAAGAAACGTAATTTCATATAAAGCATTTTCGTTGAGATCCTCGTTTTGTATACTCTTAACTAATTCCTCTTGGGTTATTAAATTGTTTAGGTTGTTTATTCAAATCTTCAATATGTTAGGTTGTGCTTTTGCTACACACTTTGATCCACCCCACATCGAGTCTTTCACGAGCTTCTCCATCTACTCTTTACGAAAGCTCTTATACCAATTTGTTAAACAAAGACCAAGGAAATTTCTCTCTCATATATATATTATTATATATAATTTAAACTCACTACTCACTGCAACATATAATCTTCTATTTATTTATATAATAATATTATATATATATATATTACGACACTATAAGTAAACAAATAACGTGAGGAATAAACTAATATACTCAAACGGTAGGTCGGAATTCCCTAGGATTTATGGAGTACATTAGCCGCCCATATATTTCTAAAGTGCATGCCGTAGAGCTTGATAGTCCTAGAGACCGCCTATCAATTAACGAAATTTGGACCAGTTAAAAAATAAAGGTATGAAATGAAGACATGCTCCCAACAGAGTTTTCATGCTCATAGATTTTGCCGTAGCTTTGGACGAGGCAGCCTAGAGGCATTTTCACAAAGAAAATCAATTAAATGTATTGATCTGATAAACAAAATCTTTAATCACTTAAAGCAACAAGGTCTCACATGGACTTATTACACCAGTATTACCCAAACAGGAATTTTGCAATCAAACAATTGAGGAATTTTGCAAGCAAGCTATTGACTTCCACAGTGTGTAGCCATGACAGTAAGAAGCCACAGAGAGGGGAATGAAAAAACTCAAATTATTAATATTTATTCTGAGGGGATAAGAACCTTTTTTCCTCGGCCTTCTCCAATTGACTAGAAAGAAAACC
>APFE030005343.1:17007-32582 GCA_000404065.3 Pinus taeda
TGATGAGGAGGATGGAAGGGGTTCGATCATTCTGAGGTTCCATCTTCATTCTCTTGGGAGAATGCTAAGACTTAGGAACACTGGCAGTAGTCGTTGATTGAGAGCTCGGGGGTGGCTAGTTGTTGCAGAATCCTGCACAATTGAGTCTTCGGTTGGGAGGAGAGTCGTCCCCAAATCTTGTGGTCACTTCGCAGCCGGAAAATATAGGTATAATTTCATTGTAAGAATTGATTTCCTTTTGACATTAGCTTTAGTTTTACTTGTGCTGTTACATATACTAAAAACAAATTACTATGAAGATAATATTATTATTATTTATTTAATATTGTTGTAAAAATTATTAGTAAGCATTAATAAAAACATTTATGTTATAATCAATGTAATAAAATATTTTGGCAACACTATTAATTTTATAATAATATATAGTATTATTACATTTAATATTCCATTTTAATTAATTTTATAAAAATAATAATTTAATATTATACTATAGTATTTTAATTAATATATATAAATGTTATATTAATATTAAAAAATTTATTGTCAAATATTATTAATATTTTATTACCATTATACTAACTTAATTTATTATATAACTATATACTTTTATAACATTATCATAAACCTTAAAAGCTTATATTATGTTATGTTAAGGTTTATAACATATAATAAACATTTTATTTTATATCAAACCTAAAATATTATTTTAAACCTTCAACTTTTCTATAACCTATCATAAACTTTAAAAGTTATATTATACTATGTTAAAGTTTATATCATATTATAAAATTTTATATTATATTATATTGTGTTAAAGTTGGTATTATATGGTATATAAATTTAAATTTAAAATGTTTAAACCTAATACTTCAAACATGCTGTTATATTATACTTCCCTTTTAAATAGAAATATTTTTTTTGTAAATTGCGGAGGGTCCTTTCTTTTTCTATTATTGTGGATCAAAAACCATTACATATTCGTAGTGGCCTCAACTCGTCCCTAGGGGAAACCGGGTTTATTGGCCACCTTAGTTTCTTTACAGCCATCCAAAAATAGAAAGTATTAATTCTTCTTGTCCACGCTAGATAAACTAAACATTCATAAAGAATACTAATTTTCCTTATCTGCATGTTAAACTTTTCAAAAAAAGCTTTAGCGACTAATCTATTATCTAATATCTTCATGGAAGCAAAATTAATACATATCTTCCTTTACTGAGCCTCCATTCCTGTCTGCTACTCCATTTATTTCTTGATGTCTGGGTGGCATTGCTTTATCTGCTGCTGTATTTCATCCATCTTCTTGTCCTGCATTAATAGAGTAATCTGGATATTCCTCGATTCTTTCTTTATATTTGGTATTCCTTGAGACAGTTCAGCAATTTCCATAGCTACTTGCTCCATTGACTTAGCGAGCAGTCCCTTCATTACCCAATAAACATGCAGCGCCTGTTTATATAGAGTCATGCGGCCTCTCGTGTTTCCTGGATCCGGGAGAAGGTAAACCCAATCTTCCATTTTAGGATCATATTGTACCTGAGTTGCCTCCTCTTCCATTTGCTGGATTATCCTTCTAATGTCTTTGTTGGTGGTCTCATAATAAGCTCTTTCTGCATACTGAATTCCCCAGATCTCTTCTAGTTTTTCTAACAGATGTTGCTGCCTTCTCTTCTCTGTAGTCTCGTGCTCTTCCCCTGCCCCTTCCATGGTGTCCCCGATGTCCTCCCCTGCCTCTTCTACTCTTGTAGTTTCCTCTCTCTCCTTGATTTCTCGTGCCCGAGGCGCTGCCTATGTCTCGGACTCCCCTTCGCTCGCGACCCTGACATTCCTCATCCTCCTGGCTCTCTTCGTTATCCTCTGTCCCATGCTCTGCACTCTTTCCTCTTTTTTCTCGAGCCTGCTCTCCTTTTTCCTCGTCTGAGTCATACATGTCTATATCATCCTCTGAATCATCCGGAACGAGTACTGTTTCCTCAGCCACCTCTTCACTCGCCACTCCTTTTCGCTTTCTTCCCCAGTTGCTTCGTTCCCAGGTGGCTTCAGTCTCCTCATTCCTCGCTTTCCTTCTGGTCGCCATTCTTCCCTTAGTCTCTGCTATGGTTTCCTTGATTTCCTGGTTTCGCTGTCTTCCCTTACGCCTGGCTCGCTCCCTCACCACCCTTCTCCTTTTCCAATTCTCACGCTCTTCCCTTCGCCTCTTCCTTCCTTCGTGCCGCTCTCCTTCTTTATTATTTTGCCCCCTCCTGTTTCCTCTTGCTGCCTTTGCTTGCTCGCCTTGCCACCTGTTAACTCGTTCGCTGTCTACGTCCCTTCGCACCTCCTTCGTACCTTCATACTCGCCTACATTATCTGAGACTCTGTCATCTCCACCTCCCTTCATCACCAATCCGTCATTGATCCACCTCGAGGTGTGATTCTTCTTGGTTGTCTTGCTGCCCCTTCTTATTATTACCTGGCCTTCCTCAGTGTTGTACCCCCTTCGTGCTTGCCTTGTATTAATTGCTTTGTGCACCGCCAAAATCACCCCGATCGGGGGTCTCTTGTATTCATTCTTATTGTTTTGTGGATTCGTCATCGTCTTGATTTATTATGATTGTTAGTTCCTCCCATCTCGGGTTATTCATTACTATTGGCCATCTGTTTTCAATCTTCCTTTCATGATCATTACTTCCCCAGTTGGCAAGAAAGTTTGCCGCCTTATTTCCCCTCCTTCTGACGTGATTAATAATTTTATAGTCTATCTTCTTTAATAATTCTCCCAGATCTTGAACTATCCGAGCTGTTCTCCAGCTTCCCATGATCTGTTCCCAATTTTTCCCATTATTGTGTTTTCGGAGCATCTCTACTACCACCTGAGAGTCCCCTTCTATCTCTAGATTCCTGTAGCTATTCCTCACCACTATCCTTAACCCTTGGTGTACCGCCCACAGTTCAGCTTCGTTGTTAGTCATTTCTCCTCCCCACTCTGCATATACCCATTTGGTGTTTTCCTCACTGTCTCTAAATATTCCTCCAATGCCTGCGTTCCCTTGGTTCCCTTTGGATGCCCCGTCGAAATTCAACTTGATGAATTTCTCTTTAGGGTATCTGAACTGCTCTCAACTATGAACCTGTTTATTTTGCCAATTTTCTTTCTTGGGGTATAGCATATCGTATTTCATATTTAATTTTATTAGGATTTGTCCTTCCTCCTTATTTGCTTTCCATTCTTCCTCATCCCAATCTTCAGCAAGGATCATTTCTCTGATAGAGCTTAGAACTCTTTTACATATTTCTTTTGGCTTTGTATGTCTGTCTAGGAAGATCCTTCGGTTTCTTTCCTTCCAAAGGAGCCATATCAGGAAACCCACTGTAAGATTCCAAGCTCTCTTGACAACTTTGCAGTGGAAATTTTCTTTATTCCATTGAAAAATGGTTTTTTTTTTATATCACTGGGGTCTCTTTTTGATTTTCCATATAGCTTTCTAGTCTCTTCCCATATTTGCATAGCATACCAACAATTATTCAAAATATGTTCCTGAGTTTCATTTTCTTTAATGCAGAGGCTACATTTCGATGGCCCGAGGAGGCCTCTCTTATGAATTTTGTCCCATGTTAAGATTCTTTCTTTTCCAACAAGCCATGCAAATAAGGCTATATTTGGCCACCATTTGCCGTCACAAATGATTTTCCACTCTGTGCTTTCCTCTGCCCTCTCATGATATCCTATTAGATAATATGCCTGCTTAACTGTAAAGGTTCCTTTCGTTGATTTTCCCCACCTGAAAATATCTTCCCCGTTTCTGACTTTAATTTTCCTTGATTCTAATTCTTTTAAGTATATTTTTTGCTGTTCTTGATTAATATTTTCATCCCATTCTTCAGGCTTTTTCCATTTTCTCCTCTTTTGAATAGAAATATAAAACAAAGACCAAAAAAAATTAAATCTAAAAACTTGATATTATATGATAACTTTAAAATTTGAAATGTTTTAAAAAGCGGTAATGATGATATATATATCGGACAAAAAATTGTCGTCCATCTAAAATCCACCCGTGATTGAGCGGTTTCTTGGATTATATACCAATTGACCAACAAAAAGGTAGACCAAAAAGGTAGACCAAGATGTAGAAGTAGCATGCATTTCATTTTTGTGTGTAATTTTTTTATCTAATGTGGGTAATTTAAAAGTTTTTAAACTAAATTGGAAATAAAACATTAAAACCTAAAAATGTTATAAATGCAAAAACTAAAAATTTATAACATATCATAAACCTCTCAGCTTTTATATTATACTAATATTGTATAAACCTTTGTATTTATTATAAATAAACTGAGCTTAAAATTTAAACATAGTGTTAGTATATAATTTTATTAAAAATAAAATCAAAAACATATATATAAAATTTAAGCTAAAAACGTTATATCTAAAAACTATAATAAACTATATTTAAGTTTGTTTTTTTTTAATCTATTTTTCTATATAAGGTCTTTCCTGCTAAAAAAATCATCTGTCATCATAACATTATATTATAAATTTTAAGCTGAAAATGTTATTTCTAAAAACTTTATATTATATGATGTTCAGTCTTTTCTTTTATCTATCTATTTGTATATATATAAGGTCTTTGTTGCTAAAAAAATCATATCTCATCATATACCCAGTATTGTGTAATTTCTTCCATTATTGACTAAGAGGATGTATTGCATTTTTTTAGTGTAATTTATTTATATAATTAGTGTAATTCAAAAGTTTGAAACAATTTTAAAATTGTTTAAAATAAAAATAAATTGAAGATCTTATTATCATGAATTTGTAATAAAAAAATAAATAAAAATTAAAACATCTATTTAATTTGTTCCATGATATAGATATACTGTTTTTTTTAATGAAACATAAAAGTGAGATGAGATATAAAATTGATAAAGCCCCTTTTCTGTATTTAACAATTGCCTTCTGTTAAGAAGGCTAAACAAAATTATTCTTGAATAGAATACTATTGTTGGATAAATGAAAACCATAATATAAATGGATAAAGTGTGAAGCTAAAAGGATTTAAATTTTTCCATAATACAAAGGACCAAAATAGATTTGTAGTTAATTCAAAATCTATAGGCTTATTATTTACACTCAAAGCAGGCCTCATTAGCCTAAACCTGATGCCTGAAATACTTGAAACTGGATAATAAAATGAGAAAGTTAATATTATAAAATTAATTATAATGGAAAAAAAATAGTTGAATTGCAAAGGTTGTTAAAAAACACTAACAATGAATATCAATGCTTTATAATTTGTATTTACATTTTCAACTAAATGAAATCCTGCAGAAGCTTCCTTTAAAGAAAACAATTTCTGCAAATACTAGTAAGATTGACTTAAAATTTATGACATTGCTCCAGATTTTAAAAATGAGCTACAAAATTTATGGCATGATCAGATTTGGTTGATGTCATCTTTCATTGTTTTTTCAAATTATACATGCCAAAACAAAGGCAAACACAAAATAAAGTAGTGAACACAATTCACCCATAGTTGATCAATTAAAATAATTGTTAAGTGTATTAATCCAATGCATTAATCCCTGTAATATGAAAAATCTAAATGTAGCAATAGCAAACAATGATTTGTAAGAATAAAAGGAAATTTTCAATGAAAATGTTTTTTCATGTAAAAAAAACACTATTTACACATCAATGAAAATTTGAAAGCATGATTTATTGGTCTAAACCTAATGTGTGAAATGCTTGAAAATTCATAATAAAATGTGAAAGCTAATATTATAAAATTAATGACATTGGAAACAAAAATGTTGAATTACTAAAGCTCTTAAAAAACACCTAAAACTTTAATAGAATACCATCCCTTTATAATTTATATTTACTTTTCCAACTCAATCAAAGCCTATAGGAGCTTCCCTTCAAAGAGAATAATTTTCACTAATACTCATAATATTGGGTTAAAATTGCAAATACTCATAACACTGGCTTAAAATTTAAGTCATTGCTCCATATTTAAAAAATAAGTTACAAAATTTAGAGCATTGCTTCAGATCATATTTGGTTGATGTCATTCAGAACCCCTCTAATGTTCTTTCAAATAAAACCTGAAAAACAAAGATAAAGACAAAAAGAAATCTTTAACACAATTCGCCCATCGTTGACCAGTTAAACTAATGGCTGAGTGTATTAATTCCATGCAATAGTTCTTGTAATATTAAAAATCAAACTGTAACAATAGAAAACAATGTTTTGTAAGAATAAAGGAAACATACACAAGAAAAACCCCTATTTACCTTCCAATGTGTTGCATTTCATTTGTGGCCATGACAAGTAGATGGGGTCAAGAAATTAACAAGGTCTAATCTTCGACATTAATCTCAGATTAATCTTCCACAAGCCTACTTTACGAACAACAATATATATGATAAAGATTCACAACATAAGAATATACAACAATGAATACAAACTATCAGACTATAAACTGAGAAGCTCTAATTATCTATGTTTGTACACTTGTATTTGAAACCCGTGTCCAGCTGGTTCGATAGCACCTTAATTACCTTGAACATATGAGCGTTGTTTGTAGGCTTAACCAATGGCTCCTTGATTACCAAGAAACACACAAGCGCATGCATTCTCCTTCCCTTCCATGCATTTCTATGCATATCGTTAATGGTTGAACAGGTGGGTGATAAAAATTTGATACTAATTTCAGAATGTGAAGAGCCCAGCTTTGTTTTCAACTTTTTATCACTAATTATCATACTTGGTCATGAATAAAAGGAGTGGTAACAGGTGGGTGATAAAAATTTGATACTAATTTCAGAATGTGAAGAGCCCAGATTTGTTTCCAACTTTTTATCACTAATTATCATACTTTCATGAATAAAAGGAGTGGTAAATTTTTAATTATAATTCTGTAAAAATTAATTTTAAACAGGGTTTAATAACTTGATTAACTTGATTTAGATATGTAAATAAGTTATCAGTTCAAATTTTATTGATTGATTGAGTGGCTACTGGCATTTTTCAATTTAATCCATTCAATCAAAATATTTAATTAGCAAAAAGATTAAAGTGACTAATTCTAATAGGGGGACTCACTCACATCTTTGTAACATGTTTATTTGATATAGTGTGGATTAATGATTACATAATTATAATTTATTAATTTATATGATAAATTTAAGATGGAATTAAAAATAAAATATTTATTTAAATTTTAAATCACTTTATTGGTTAATTTTCAATTTCGTATATATAGATAAGTTACCAGAAATGCCTAGTAATATCACTCGAAACGACATTCACCGAATCAAATATGAATCGGAGTACAGAAGCGACATTAAAACATATCTGAGTCATTTCGAATTTGACGGAAATGAATAATGTGTTTTTCCTGGTATATGAATTTTTTTTAGCCGTTTTGGATCCATTTTCAAAAATCTGGAAACGGATCCGATAAAATCGTGATCCGTATTTGGATTTCTGTAAACAAATCATGCAAAATGATCACAAGAAACAGATCGTTGGATGGGAACGCATATAGTTTTTATATAGGTAGGTTAAAAAATCGTATTTTTGAACTTTTAGGTTTTACTTTTAACTTTTAACTCGGTCGACGCCCACTTTTAACTCACCCCTCTCCTCATTTGACCACTCGAGACCACTGTCCGCCGGTTGGAGAGAAACTTAGAACTCTGACCATTGTCCATGGCCCAACTTAGGATTCTTGAGCAACGAGCTTGAGCCTTCGCGTCATCGTCGGTTGGAGTGATAGGGTCACTACTTCGAGCCGGTCGAACTACATCTTGGAGTTGGTTGAACTGCAACTTGGAGTCGCTACTACTTAGCTTACAATTGCTTGCGTGACACAAGGTATGTTAATGTACGCCATTCTAGATTTAAACTTGGCACTGTTCGACATCTACTTTGCTCTCTTTTTAGAATGCCATCAATCATATATCATTTTCTTCAGTTTGTAGCAATAAGAAGCCTCAAACCAGTGGGAGGCATAATCCTATAAGTTGTCCATTATCACATCGTCATGTTCACCTAAGAACGATCCTGAAGTTGCTGATTGTGTAGTAAATTAATCAAATTGGGGCATCCATGGTTAGTGTACATGGGTTAATAAAATTTGAAAAACAATTTGATAAGTTTTTTGACAGTTATTTTAATCATTGACAACGATGTAGAGAAACCCTATTATTTAATATTTTCAATCTTATGCAATACCATGGTGAAGCTATCTCTAATCATGTAATTTACTTCAATTAAACTTGGCATACTTTTCATGAAGTCCCTGATTTGTTATGGTATCCACGTGGTGAATATCTCTTGAGCATATTGAGAATATGTTAACCTTTTTTATTTTTTATCATAATTTTAAAATTTAATTAAAAAATTAATATAAAAATCATAATTATTAACATAAATATAATATAATATGTTATATGTTGTTTTTGAAGAAAATTGTGGCAAATGTATGAGAGATATGTTGATGTCGATTGTTGTAAGGTGTTTTATTAGCATGGGAGCTTTATTTGTCAATTTTGTTTTGCAGTTTCATTTACATTATTATCGTGGCATTTTCAAGTTCGACCATTCATGAGACACAGGAAGTGGAACATGAAATAGAACTTTCTCTAAAGATGATCCAAAGTCATCACATTGGAAATATGTAACTGTTCTTGAGAAAGATCCAAGGATGGGTATCATTTGCATGGGTTTGCAATGAGTGTAAAAGGGAGTATAAGGGATCATACACCTATGTTAAAGCACATTTACTTTGTTTAAAAGGAAACGAAGTTCGAATATGCATTGGCCCACCTAAAGTGAATGGGACAGATGGAAATGGTTTATGCAAGGAAAAGCTTGCAAAATATCAAAAAGAACAAGACAATGTAGATGCTAAAGAAAAGGAGGAAAATATTGCTTCTTAATTCAAACAACCAAAAAGGTTGGGATCATCTTCACCAAGCCTCCACTCCCTTCTCATGGAATTATCAGTTCAAAGCTGTCTAATTTGGGATTTCTTGAAAGATGTTTTAATAATGATGCTCTACAGACGAAAGATGTATCTATGGGTCAATGAATTTATGAAAATGAACTTCCCTTTAACCTTATGTGATCTCATTAGTGGGAAAAGATGATAAAAATAGTGAATGAAGCCTCAAAACGCTACAAGAGCCCTGGATATGAGAAGGCCCACACTACAATGTTGAGTGTTGAGAAGTTGCATTGGGAGGCTAGATTAACCACCATTCATATTTCATGGTGCATTTCATGGGTGTCCATAATTTCTCACGGATGGAAAGATCAAAGGAATAGGCCTTTGATCAATGTGATTACTCAAAGTCCAAATGGGGATTGTTTTTGAAAGTAGTGGATTGTGAGGGGAAGATGAAGGATTCCCAATTCATTTGTGACGTCTTGATTGAAGAAATTAGATTAGTGGGGCCATAAAATGTTGTCCAAGTAATAAATAACAATGCAAAAGTGTGTAGAGAAACATCCATAATTATTGAAGGAAAATATCAACAAATATTTTGAATCCCTTGTGTTGTACATTCATTGAATCTCATGTTGAGAAAGACGGAGAAGAAAATTGAGTAGAATCGAGTTATTTTTTAAGAGGTAAAAAAGATTCAAGGCTTCATCACAAACCACCACATGTCCCAACAAATCTACAAGTAATTTGCGAAGTTGGAGCTCCTTAAGGTACCTAAATTTTAAAGTTTATTTCCTAAATTCTAATTTCTTTGACTCCAAATTCAAATATGTATATTGGCTTCTCAAATGTCATGAATCATGAATCATAATACTTATTCAACCAAATTATTATTTTTAATTTATTGAAAAATTGGCAATTTGGCACTTGCAAGTTGTCGAGACTCATTTTTATGTCACATCATAGTCTTAACAAGGCTTATGTAGGTGAAATAAGAATTACAGTAAATGGTATGCAATTCTTTTTAGAATCAATGGAGGTAATCCCAATACGATGGAGCACAAGAAGTGTAAAGTTTGGTTGTTGATGATGAATGGTGGGATAGGGTGGAGTACCTCTTGGAATTTACTAAGTCAATTGTGGATTTGATATGCCTATTTCACACCTATATACCTAATTTAAAAGAGGTGTGTGAGGGCATTGATTCCATCATAGAGGAGATAAGGGTGGTTACAAATTCCAAGGAGAAAGATCCAAATGAATTCTTTTGCAGAGAAGTAAAAGATATATTAACCAAAAAGTGGAAGAAAGTGACCACCCAAATGCACCTTTGGGCCTATGGAGTGAATCAAAGATATTATGCTGCAGAGTTTCTTAGTGATCTGGAACTAACCACACCAAACAAAGACCCGTAAGTCTCACAAGGATTTAAAAAGGATTTTAGAAAGCTTATTGTAGATTTTGAAATTGGGATTAAGGTTCATTGAAAGTTTTCTCATTTTGTGGGATCAAAGGGTTGGAGTTTTGATATTGATTGTATGTAAGACAATACCAGATTATGTCCAACTATTTGGTGGGACTACTATGGTGGGGAAATTCCACATATCCAAAAATTGCCCATCAGGGGGTTGCTAGTTCCTCTTCAGTGGAAAGGAATTGGAGTACATATGGCTTCAATAATTTAGTGAAGTGAAACAATTTGGTTTCTAAGAAGACAGAGGAACTAGTGTATGTTCATTCAAAATTTCGATGTCATACAAGATAGACATATAGAACTTTAGGCTCGCAAAACTATGGAATGTGGAATCTGATTTTTCTGACTTGGGAATGACATTGAATGCCAAGTCTCAAATGACTTTTCTTGGTGAGGAGGCACCAATAGTTGGATCTTCAAGTGGAGACGGTAGCCATGCTCCAACTTCTGGAGAGGATGTGGGTTTTAGTGACAGGGATGAAAACATATTTGATGGTATGTAAATGTAATTTATGATGGTTTTTTTAAATTTCGAACAATCAATATTGAATACCATTATATTCCATATGAATTATGAATAATGATGGTAGACTACTAAACATAATTCATTTTGTAATTAGTACTATGTAGTGTGTGTTATTAGTTTTGGTGATGATGTTGTAACTTGTCATGTTGATGATTGAAATTTGAAACAAGCTTGGTGATATGTTGAATCATGAATGTTATAATAATCATTAATATGATGATGAAAATGTTTATGTTGAATTGAAATAAATGATAGATGCTAATTGATTATATATTTTTAGATATAGAATCTAGATTCTAAAATATGAATGGTAATATGAAATTCTTATTTTATTATATATATATATAATATAGTTCCTTGTCGTATAATATCCAACTTTTTTGAAAATTTGTCGTATCCGCTCCAAACCTCATATCCATATCTTTTCGAGTGCAACTTAGATATATAATGTTGAGAGGTGATCTACCATCAGTTATGGGGGCATGTATTTGTGTAAATGTTTATAAAAATTTATATTGTAGCATCCCTCCCATAAAATATTCCGTAAATTCATATATTTAAAAAGATAAAATTACTATGAGTAACAGGAATTAAGAATAGGTAAAATAAAATGGATTCTTGATAACCACCGCTTTTCATTCTTTATTCAGTGGAAATGAAATTATTCAGAGGGATAAGGTAGATCACGAGGATAAAAATACATATAAGTCTGTAAGTTGATCCTTACAAGTACCAACGTCAATTGTTAGAATGATATGAATGTGCATGTCATGAATTTGATGGGTAATTTATAGTAAACATATACCGAACATATGCTTTGAAGTATAATTGTTGTGCATATGCTTAAGGCATTCAGCAAGGAATATACCTGCATCTTGATTGATCTCTTCATACTAACGTGCTGCCACATTTTAAGGAAAATATTAAACTAGCACTGGCCATGACAGACAAAATGAAATGAATGGACACTAGTAAGATGTTTTCGAAATAGATATCGGAGTTGTGTAGAAGCACAAGCGTGCATACAAGTAACGTTTTAAAGTGTTACTGTTGGGTTCAAATAGAACAAGAAGATGAAGACGTCTTGATCACAGCATTTCCAATCATTCCACTTCGTTGTTTCTAGAGAAAAGAAGATGATGAATAGTCACCCTTTCCATATAGGTTACGCTTAAGAGATAAATGTTCTTATATTTCTTCTGAGAAGAAGAATTTTTATTCAAATCTTTTTACATTTAAAAAAAATGTCCATTATCTTGAAAAAAGGATCCCTATAAAGACAAGTAAAGAAAATTGCATGGTAAAAGAAAGATTATTTTATTCGATTTCTTGAAACGAAAGGTGTTCTCTGCATACATGAAAGATAGAACTATTTTGTTTAATTTCTTGAAAGATAGAACTATTGTGTTTAATTTATTGAAATAAATATCTTCTTCACATGCATGAAATATATAACCATTGTGTTTGAATTCTTGGAAAGGAATGCGTTCTTTGCATGCATGAAAAGTATGCTTATTGTGTTGGAATGCCTTTGAAGCGAAATATGCACAAAAAAACTGACTAAAAGATAAAACTATTTTGTTTAATTTATTGAAATAAATATCTTCTTCACATGCATGAAATATAGAACCATTGTGTTTGAATTCTTGGAAATGAATACGTTCTTTGCATGCATGAAAAGTATGCTTATTGTTTTGGAATGCCTTTGAAACGAAATATGCACAAAAAAAGACTAATGTGTTAGAGGAATATGTATTTGCATATGTATGGAAAGAATAGTTATTGAGCTAGATTTCCTCGAAGTAATATTTGAGTATTTTTATTTGTTTCTTAGAGAAGGAACATGTATTTTGTATGCATACAAAGAATGACTATTGTGTTAGACTTCTTGAAAAGAATATATGAATTTTTTTTTTATAGATTCTTAAAAAGAACATGTGCTTTTTATATAAAATATTATCTATTGTATTAGTGTTCTTGGAGAAGATCAAATGTTTATATGTGGAGGAATAATAGTTATTGTATTAAATTTATGAGAAAGATTGTGTGTTTGTTTACCTAATATAAATGGTTAGTCTTTTTTGGAAAAGATTATGTTTTTACATAGCTATTAAACTAGTTTTTTTTGGAAAATAATATGCACAAAGTATGAGTAGTTGTGGTGATTTTCCTTATGGATAGGAATGTGTTCTTGTGTAAAGAAAATAATATCAATTATGAGGTATATTTTTTAGAAATATTTTACCTCTTCTTATGCGAAGAGAGGTTAAATACCATGGAGGTTCTTTTAATTATTATTGTGTTATTGTGAAAAAGGTAGAGTTTAACTAATTAGGCTTTTTATGATACATGTGGAGTAAGGATTAATGAGTATGCCTTGATAATTGTTATGCAATTTACCTTATACATGATGGAATTTGACTAGTTAGGCATGGTTCATAAGCATATGCATGCATGGGCGAATAGATATGTTTTAATGATCATGTTATCTTTAAATTAATGCATGTTTAGTATTCTTAGAGAAGGCGTGTCATGATATTCTGTTACATTTTATGTATGTACATGAATAGATGTTGAAACATTACAAATAAAGATTTACTATGTGTGATTAACATTTGATCTAATCATGATATGAAGTTTGATGACAATGTCAGTTGTAGGAAAATATTGCAATGTATGCAAAAGATGGATTATGTTTTGATATTATGGTAGATAATGAGCTAGTGGTCCATCCAAATTGAAGGAATTTCAAGTGTCGATCACAAAGGCATAATGTCGAGGATTGCGGGTAATGGTATCATGATTATTGTAATAGTTTCTAGTTGGTTATGTTGTATTTAATATTATATTTCTTTTTAATATTTTATGAAAATGGTCATTGGATCAGATTCATTATAGCCATTGAGTGAGGGGTGTACACTGTCATTAGAATTTAATAAAATTAATTGTTCGTTAGTTTTCACCCTACACGGTCTCCAGGGTATATCGGTTTTCAATGATGTGATTTCCTATTGTGTCATTTTTATGATGTGGCTCCTTGCATGACGTGGAATTTATATTACCAAGTATGTGTTTGACTAAATGAGTTGAACGAAAAATGGAATTGATAGGTTATAATAGGAAGTCTATGTTAATATGTCTTAACAGTGATGTTGTGTTATGTAACTTACTATTCCTTTACTAACGTTACTCGAAGTAATGATGATGGTGTTATCCAATGGTCGATTAAGAATATCGGATAGTAATTGGGAAAGTTATACATAGGTAAATTGTGTAAAAAAATCCTAATCCTATGTGTCTTTATGCGAGGTTATGAGGGGATGTTTCATATATGATGGCTTAATTAAAAAATAAGTAAAAATATTAAATAGAAATATAAGATTAGTATAGGGAGAATGTATTATTAGTAAATGAAAATAAAATTTTAAATGTTTTTCTCAATTAGTAATAAAAAGTTGAAAAGTAATAAGATAATAAATTTAATTTGTTATATCATAATTTTGGTTTTTATTAATAAAACTATGAACAATTTTTTAAATAAAATAAAACCATAATATAGATATTAGATTAAAATATATCAGTATAGATTCTTCTTAAGCACAGACCTAGCCTATTTTAGAGTGCAAATTTTGAAAATAAAAACTATATTCCTCCCACCTTTTGATAGATTTTGAATTGAATGCTATATGCAATCCATAACTTAAATTTGTAAGAAAAAACACATTGGTTAAATTTTAAGAAAATTTGACAAAATAATTATATATCTAAAAAATGTCAATATGTAAAACTTAAAAACTTTTTTATTTTATTTTATATGATATATACATAATGTTTTTTAAATGATATTTAATATACACATAGTTGACATTAAAATATTTTGTATAGCATGTCCATTCAGACATTTTTTCTATGGACTATATTTTCCACGTTAAAATGTTTTTTTTTGTCACTAATACATTTTTAAATATGTTTGAATATTACTGAATCCTTGAATATTAAAAATATTTAATTGATAACCTACATTTAAAATTTGTTATATCATGAGTATTTATAGATTTACATAATTAATTTTAGATTAAGATTGAAAATTAGACTAAATATCTTCATCTTAATTCATTTTTATTGGGAAGATACTTGATATTTTTTAATTTATTTTCACTGTTCAAATACTTTTTTTTTAAAATCAAAGATTGAATATTTTATCCCTAGAGAACATTTAAGATATTTTCCTTTTAATATTATATATATAGAGAGAGAGACCTAAATTAGTTAACATAGATCTTCAAATAGTTTATTTATAGTGCTAAAATATTTTTGAAAAGTATAAAGTTTTTAACATTTAATTAGTTTATCTCTTATTTTTTTTAACTTATGATTAGTTTATCTCTTTTTAAAGTTTATATGAAATTATATTAAGTGTGCATCAAAATATACTATTTATGAATAAGAGAAAATCAATTATTTTGCCACATTCAATTGTAATATCAACAAGAGATCGAGTGATTAGATTGAGGTTATGAGCATTTATGTTTTATAATAATGTCTTTAATTGAAAGTATCTAAACATTGGTATTCATTTTTTCACTATCTTGGCTAGGTTTATTGTTTAAAATGTCAATTAATATGAAGAGAATGTGATAAA